>CAJNJA010039487.1:0-28139 GCA_905231915.1 Symbiodinium necroappetens | reverse complement strand
GTATATGAATATGTGTATGTATATGTATATGTATATGTATATGTATATGTATATGTATATGTATATGTATAGGTGTATGTATGTATGTATGTATGTATGTATGTATGTATGTATGTATGTATGTATGTACAAGCGTCTCGGCCCGAAATATTTTGTCTTTCTCGGACCCTCCATGGTCGCGTGTGGCTGGACATGGTGCGCTCGCTCGCTTCTTCAGACTCTGGTTCTGACATGTTGCTTTCCAGCGATTCCAGCGGGGCCGAGCCAGCTTCACCCGCAGCAGCTGCGGCCAGGGCACGTGCTGCACAAGCGGAGATGGTGCGCCGACGGCGTAACTATCGAGAATGGTTTCGCCGCCGCCTCGCTGTCATGCTCTGTGAACTTGCGGTCGAGGCTATGTGCCAGAGGGAATGCCAATCCAGTCGGCAGATTGCAGGACGCCTTAGTGCCTTCCGACGCCGATGCACTGGCCACACCCTGGAGAGTGTGGTGGCGTTTACTTTGCCGCAGCTTGGCCAGAGCACAGCCCAGGCGGTGCAGCACGACCATGAGCTCCTGCTGGAACTCTACGAGGTGCCTATCCCTCCGAACGACGAGGACTGGATATATTCAGACATGGTTGGTCGGCACCAGGACCCCAACCGCACTATTGCTTCTGCAGTCACTGGTGCCCAGGCTACACTCTACAGGGCCGGAACTGTTGCACAGAGCCATCCTTGCAGCTGGCGGCGGACTGTACCGCGACTTTATCTGGTTGGTGTGGCCGCTCCTCACCGATGGCGACCGCTACATGTTTCAGCAATGGTACTACAACCAGTGTTCGGCAGCCCTGCCAGCAGACGACACCCTGGCTTCTGAGCAACCCGAGCCCGCGAGGGGCTCCCGCGATCCAGCACCGCGCCCATGATGGGCATCTATATGGAGAGGGCCGCCCTGGTCCCAAGTCCAGGGCTGGGGCCGTCGAAGCTACCCGGTGGCGCAGTGAGGACACTTTTGTACGACTTGGCATGCCACTTGTTGACGATTACATGCATGAGCTTTGCGGCCTCAGAGACGTGAGGGTTGGGGGAAGTGCAGGTCGACACCCCCTTGGAGCCAAGTACGTAGCTCTACAGCCTTGCCTATACTTAGGCGAAGTTCATCGACCCTTTGGGCGCAATGTTATTGGCGAAGCCATAGGACATCCCGACGCTCACCCTCATCATGTTCATACCTTGAGCCCGTGTTTCAACCCTACCTCTTCGAATCCACAGGAGCTGCCGCTGCCTCTGACTGCACAGGCCATTTTGGCACACCCAGAGTCAGTGCAGCTCCCAGCACAGGTTGCGCCACATGTGTGTTATGATCTCAGGCACATACGCATACACATTCTGTGGTACTTCTTGCATGGTTTATATGTGATCCGACTAGTGATGAGACGCCCCCGCTCTGGCTGGTCAGTGACCAGAATCTGCCCAGGCCAGTACCGCACGCGGCCGGGACAACTGAACTGCCTTGCCCAGCTTCGAAGCCGATCGCCCGCTTGCGCGCCGCACCCCACCCTTGACCCTAAGCGTAGCTTGGTTCGCTCAGGTTGTAGTGAGGTGAGGTATACGCGGTCCATCCTCTGGTTAGTGGTCCTGCTCGCTTCCCTACAGATTGCTGCCAGTAGTACACAGCCCTCAGAGCCATCCCTCAGACCTGCGCACCATGCCCCGAGTAGTGAGGTCAGAGCTTATGGTAAACTTGCGCGGCAGCTGTCTGCGGCAGGAGGTGTGCTGTTCATCGTTCACAACACTGTAGCCAATAGGGGTGACATTAGATATGCCGAAATTCTGCAGGGCAGGCTCCTGCACCTTAGGATTGAGAGTAGCCCTCCGATTGATCTTTTGGGAGTATACCAACATAGTTGGAACCTGCATCACAAGGGTTTACAGGGGACGACTGATGATAGGCTAGAGCAGCTCCTGAGGAACCGTGCCAGTGTGTGGGACGCCCTCCGTGGCTGGACGGCTTCGGTCCCGGCTCGCAACAAGCTCATCATCCTAGGCGACTTTAATTGTACCCTAAACCCCGCCTCGCCCAACGTAGGTCCAGGAATCGCCGGACACCGCCGTAAGGTGCATAAGGACGCCCATGTCTTCCAGCACTTGATTGTTTCGCAAGGATTGGTAGCCACTAACACCTGGGGCCCGAGTGCGAGAGCTGGGACCTTCTTGCAGCCGAGCAATCCCAGCATACAGCTGGACTTTCTGCTGACACGCCTGCCCAGCCACTCTCGAGAGCTCAACGCGACTGCACAGCCTCAAGCGCCCATAGTGCACCCTACGGGATTCCGACATGTACCAGTTTTAGGCAAGTTCGACTTTCCTGTCATCCCCAAGAAGCGGGCTCCGCCTACACTGGGTGCCGCCACAGCTTTAGAAGCGGTCAGAAAGGATCCATCGCTAGCGGACCGTTTTAGAGCAGCAGTCGCGGCTGAGCTGCCACAGCACTCCTGTCTCGATCAGTGCCTTCGTCGAGCGTGGTCCCTTGCCGCGCCGAAGCCTGGTCAGTCGACGGGAGCGGCTCCTGTGTCATTGCCCCGCCCTACCCTGAAGGACTTCTGGGTTCTCAAGAATAGCCTCAGACATGCCCTTAGCGCAGTAGACCGATACCAGGCGCCGCTTGTTTGGCACATTGCTACAGCCTCGTCGTCCGCCGTTGTTCGTTCGTTTCCCAGGTCGTGTCGAGGGCTGCAACCGCTCCTTCGTGCATGGAGTGCCTCTGTTGAGTTTAATCGTACACAGAAAATGCTCAGAAAGCACGCACGTCAAAGGAAGAATGAGTATGTTGAGTCTCTCATTCGAGAGGCCACTGCATCGGACAGAGGCTTGTCTGCGGTGCACCGCCTTACCCAGCGCTTGCGGCCGAAGAGCTCCAAGCGCTCAATTCAGTTTCGGCGGCAAACGGGACAGCTGCAGACTCCATCCGAAGAGCTTGCTACCTTGAGGGCGTACTTTCAGGATCTGTATATGTCTAACGACGCCCAATCCTCGCAGTGGTCCCTGCTGCAAGCGTTTGAAGTCACGGACACGGAAGTGCGGAATGCCCTTTCTGCTCTGGTGGTGCGCAAGGCCCTACCGGCTGGACATGCCCCAGCACTGCTCTGGCACCTGGCTAGCGACCTCGTTCACCAGAGGGTAAAGGACAGCCTCAATCAGGCGTTAGGTCGAGGCAAGCTAGAGTTTGATCCGGAATGGAACAAATCACACTCAACCTTGATGCCTAAAGTAGGTAAACCTCCCAACTGTCCAGCCAACTTGCGCCCCAGAAATCTTTTGCCCGCCTTTCCGAAAATGCTTGCACGCATCGCCGCCGATCGGCTAAAGCCGCTAGTCATGCAGGCGCTTCACGGCCTTCCACAGTATGCGTACTGAGGTGGTCGCCAGACCTCTGACCCGCTGGATCGTGTCCTGTCCCACTGCCAGCGCATCACCACTAAGCTAGCAGGGCTCCCCTCTGGTACTCTGGGTAAGAGTGCGATGCATGCCCGCCACCAACTTACTGGAGGGGTGCAGCTTTCACTAGATCTAAAGCGGGCGTTCGATCGGCTGCCGAGAGGCAAATTACTGCAAGCCCTTCAGCGAGTCCAAGCCGAGCCCGACTTGATATCTTTGATAATGTATATCCATGACTCTGCAGAGGTGATAATGACTAGACATGGGCAGCACTCTTCGGTGCGGTTAGGAAGGGGAGTCAGGCAAGGCTGTGGTCTATCACCCGGCTAGCATTCACTGTCCTGGTGCACGATGCCCTAGGCGCTTACTTGTCCACAGAGGCTTTGACAGGATTCGCGGACGATTATCATTGCTGGTGGGAGGTCGCCACGACCCTTGACTTCCACAATGCTTGTAAACAAATCTGCCGCATCATCATTGACCTTGAAGCTCTAGGAATGGAAGTGTCTGTAGACAAGACTGTCATCCTCATGGCCATTAAGGGCTCAGCTGCTGCTAGCATCCTCAAGCAGTACACGAGCAGGGAGCGAGGCAGCAGATTCCTGTCGGTTCAATGGAAGGGCAGGGCCTTTCAACTTCCAATCCGACGGAAGCACTTATACCTAGGCGTACAAATAGGATACGGGCACTTCATTCGGGATACTGTTGCTTATCGCATACAGCAGTCATGGGTGTCCTTCAATCGCCTTCGCATGTTTCTAAAACATAAGGCCCTGCCTCTCTCACGTCGAACTGCTCTTTGGCAAAGCTGTGTCTGGTCTATCATGAGATACGGCCTGACGGCCGTGGGCGTTGACACACGAAGCGCCCGCTCGCTTGAGGCAGCTGTAGCCAAACAGCTTAGGTACGTAGCCCGCAGTCCTTCACATGTCACACATGAGACCAACCAAGCACTTTTTGCCAGGCTTCGAGTGCAACCGCCCCTTTCCCAGCTCGCCCACATGTGTCAGGAAAGGATTGCCCAAAGTCGCCATCACCTACAGCACTTGCTTGCAGAGCGTGTGTTACAGTGGCAAGATGTAGTGTTGGCTAGCTTCACTAGGCAACCAGGGCCGCACCCGGCTAAACTGACAGAAGTCACTCAAGTCTTACGTATTCGCTGTCAATGTCCTGAATGTGGTCAGTCCTTTCCTAGCACGCATGCACTTAGTGTGCGCGTGGGCAAGGCCCACGCCGCTGCGGGTGTTCGAAAGGAGCGTAACCCCACAGTTAAGAACCAACGTAGAGATGAGTATCGTCAACATGCGCTCCGAGGCCGTCCACAGTGCAGGCACTGCTTGAAATGCTTTTACGGCTGGCCGCAGTTCATGGGTCACTTTTCTCAGGGTGCATGTCCCATCCTACATTATGCGACCCCAGCGCCACCTGCGCCACCCGAACCAGACACCCCACATACAGACTCTAGGGTACCGACGGATGTTGCCTGCACTGCGGCCACTCCGGTAGTATCGTCACATGCCTCCCCTGCTCAGGGTCAGGGGGTGCTCGCACCGGGGGGAGGGTCCACGGACCGATCTACCGCTCAGCCGCTGGCTGAAACGCCACTGTTCCATAGGCCGGAGTTACTTTTGGCGAAACGTTCTACCCTCCGCCAGCTTGCGAAGGAAATCTGCCGCACCAATACCCTGCATCACTGCCGAGATTTTTTCAATATTGTATCCGTCCCAGCTACGTCGCCCGACATGCGGTACAGATGCATAACACTGTTCGAGATCAGCAAACTCGTGTTCTTGCATGGATCAAGCAGCATCTGCGAGCCACGAACCCTTGTGAGTGGTGCAATCAGTGGTACTCCACCCGGCCGCGAGCTCACATTCGGGCTTGCCCAGTGCTTTGGACGTGTGGCCACTTTTTATCGAGGTTCGATAGTTTAACTGGCCGAGGTCAGACCCTCCTCGATGGCTTTTGTCACGACGGACGAACTGCAGAGCGCCTCTCGGCAACTGGCGCAGTTCTCGGCCATGATGGCCGTCAGCAAGCCTCCCCAGGATGCAATGTCCACGAGGCCACCGTCTCGCTCCGATCTGGAGTCGGAGGAGCCTCTGCAGCCAGCGATGGAGCTGGACCCGGAAAGGGAGAAACGGGAGCGTGCAGCAGCCGCAGCGGGGGAAACAGCACCCAAGTTTGCCAAGGGCGAGACCAAAGGCCAGGACAGCCGCAGCTTAGCTCCTTCTGGAAAAGCGCAGACCACACCCTCCGAGAAGCAGGTGATCGAGGAGGTGACAGCTGCCCCCCTTCCCAGCTCCGCGCCAGCCCTTGGAAGCCAGCGGGAGGAGCGCGAGAACCACAACCGGTCCGAGCGCAAGACTTGGTGGAACGGAGGCGGCAACCGTCGCCAGGACAGCTGGGACAGACAGCCACTGGCCGGCCAGGCGAGACAGCGACCGCCGCGACAATCGTCGCGACGACCGGAGGAGCGACCGGGAGGCTCAGGACGCGCGCCTGAGAGAGCTGCTGCTAGCGGTGGCGAGGTTGCTGCTACGCCTCGAGGATGCCCAGTCCGTGATGCTTCTCGACACCGAGTTCATCTTCTTTCTCCAAACCAAGGCGTCCGGCAATCAGTGGGCGATAGTCGACAGCTTGCACCAAGTTGCCCTACGCTGGCATGCGATGAAAGAGCAGGACCCGGCGTCCTTGCAGCAGCCGATGCGAGTTGTGCTGCTGACGTGCCTCTTGGAAGCCCTGTTGAACCAGATGCAGCTCCTCGAGTCGAACCCGGATGCGATGCAGAAAGCGGTGGATATGGGACTGGTCGAGGGCAGCAGCTATGTGTATTTGCAATGGGATTCGTCCCAAAAGAAACACATCAAGGCAGCCCAGGAGCCGCTTCCGCACCAGACTGCGGTTCAGATCGTTCGCCAGCTGCAGCACCTGATGATATGCCCGGACACGGTCGGCAGGTTCCATGCCCTGCGCAAGCTTACACCGAACATGAGTTCGGATGTGGTGCCCTTCAGTTTGGCGGTGCAGAATCGCAACCAGGAGGCGATGCAGATGTATGGCCTGTTTCGCAGGTTGGCACGCAACAGCTGCCTTCACCTCATCGCGTGCACTATGAGACCGGCCAAGCTTCAGCGCTCCCCGCTAGCCCAGCAGATCAGCCGCATGCTCCAGAACATGTGAAGGCGGACCCACATCATGTCCTGCACCTAGTTCTCTCTAATGACAGTAACTACTGCTACTCCAATGCTACGCTAGCCGCACTGTTGTGGTGCTCGGCCTTCCTTACGCCAGGATTGCACGCACCGGCTGCATCCGCGCGCAGGCTGCTGCAGTGGATAGTTCGTAAGCCTCAAACAGTGCACCTCTGGAGGATTCGTGCATGGCAGGCTTTGTTTCGGGATTGGCGAAGCCCAGATCGTCAGCACGACTCTGCGAGTTTTTGCAAGTGTTGGGTACAGCCTTGGCCTCACCGCCTGCAGTGTGGCAGTTCCGGGTTTTAGGCGTAGGACATATCGATGATGAGGTGTGCGATCATGGAAGCATGTGGCCACTGATCCTGCCCACGCTTAGTGCACCGGGCTTACCTGCTGACAGTGTGGACTTTGCACCCAGTCTGCAGCAACTCATTGTACGCTGGCGAGGTCAGCCAGCAGCAGTGCATGCAGCTCTGATGCTGCCCCCTCTGCTGCCCGTACAGGTAGGTCGCTTCGATTCAGGTGGTGCCAAGCTAGACTTCAGGGTTAGGCATAGCAGACATGTGTATGTGCCACACTTTGCTGATGCCGGCATCCGCACGATTTCGAAGCACTACGAGACCACAGCAGTGATCTACCATCTCGGTCCCAGTGTGAACCAGGGTCACTATAGAACCATACTGTGTGTAGACGGTAGCATGTGTTACAGTACAGATGACAATCAACCTGCCACTGACTTTTCCGAAGCGGATTTGGAGTTGGTTGAACGAGGGGCGTACATTTTCCTGCTCAGGCTTGTAGAAAGCTGACCGTGGCCTTACGAGGCGCTTTTAACTCCTGGACTATCCCAGAGCCTGCTCTGTCGTCGCTTATGGGGCGGACACGCCGGGCGACAGAGTTGGTGAAATCATACTTACTCATGTTCGGCATTTGTGTTCAACATTGTTCCTACTCTTAGTCTTTATCTTGTTTCGTTAAAGGGCGGTCCAGATCTTTTGCCAGTGGTGAGTGTTGGGATGTCCGAACTCGGACATGCATCCCGTGAGATGCCAGCGAAAGCGCTGCCCTCAGCAACGCAGGACACTCTCTTGCGGCGGTGGAAGAAGAAGTATGTATGTACATATGTACATATGTACATATGTATATGTATATCTGTATATCTGTATATCTGTTGATAGGTATATATACATGTATGTATACATATATATATATTTATGTATATACGTATGTATATATATATATATGCATATGTATATATATATGTGTACATACATACATATGTATATATATATATAAGTGTACACATATATACATAGATATAGATATTTCTACACATACATACGTACACATATTTATATACATTGTTACACATATATATATATATATTTTTGTTTCCTTATTTATGTATATGTATATACACACATACATGCACACATAGACATATACATATACGTGCATACATCGATATATATATATATACATATATACACATACATACATATATATATATACACACACAAGCACACACACACACATGTGAGTATTGGAATATGCACGTGCTCAGACCAGTTAGCGTTGTGACAGAGCGGCGAATCAACCCACACAGTGGCTTATTGCTCAGTGAGGCACCCCGACAATCCATTCGGAGACCCAAGTTGCTTGCTACCGAAGGCTTTTGACACTTGATGTGCTGCATTATCGCAGGCGCAGCCGACGGTGTCGTGGGTGCCATGGTGGAGCGCGAGGCACATATGCAACCATGCAATCCTTCCTGTTCGCTTCGCGCGTCTTCAAGTTCACCGGAGATATCTTGAATGTGCTTTTGCTTTGTTTGCAAAGTCGGGCCAGTTTGATTGTGTAAGCGTCCTTCTCAGCTTGTGGATCGTACTCCAAGCAGAGCGAGCACAGCACAAGTCAAAACGATGGACGGGAATATGAAGACATCCTACCGTCGAACGAAAACGAAGGAGAGTGCATGCCTCCCCACCTCTAGTTGAAGTAAGCTACAGGGCAGTTCGACAGGAATCATGTAGGAAACGATCTTGCTGTATTACACTATTATTCTCTTTTCCTCTCGTTCCGTGAGAGAAGCGGAGCGAAGAAAGGAACACCGTACATGAGCCAAATAGTTGCAAAGAAGTGTAATGTGTGTTTGCTAGTTTAACTTGGGCATTGATGGAGGACTGCAGGGAGCATGGTTGGCGCATATCTAGTTGAGTGGAACACTAACATGAGTGTGGGAACTTCTTACCATGCTAGTGCCAATAGCACCACGGTAGTGTCTCTGCAGAAAACTGTCTGTCGGCTCCATGTCGAACACGCTACGGTACAATTCATGGCTTACGGATCATAGGAATGCATACACAGCACCACCCATGACCAGACTGGGCTTAGCATTGAATTTGATGTCACGGGTGCATGGTCCCTGGTGAACTGCACGTCTAACACCCGCAAAACCTTCGAGAGAATCGGATGCAGAAAGAGAGCAAAGTGTGGTCAGAGAAAATACACACCATCGTGCAGGAATCACGAGATCTGGATCGCAATAGCTACGTTGGCAAAGAAGTTCGGAGAGTCCTAGCTTCACATTTTTGGAGAAGTCCAAGCGCCCCGTCTTCTCCGATGCTACCTGTTGCATCGACCTGAATAGCAGGCATCAGAGCTGCTGCAGGAACTGCGGGGACAAGATGCCCTGCCTCTCATCAGCAAGTCTTCATGTATATCGGTTCTTCTGATCTGATCGGTCCTGTCATGTCGGGCCGCTACAATTCCTGGAAGCATAGTAAACTTGACGAAGCGCGTGCGAGCAAGCGCTACTCAGGGTCCTGGTTTCGGGCTGCTCTGCTCCAGGATTCATGAGCACATGCGGCCCAACCGAGGCCACAGCAAGAGGCTGAGGACTCGGGCTTGTTGGTGCCCGGCTGGCCCCAGCATTGAAACGGTCGCATCTGAACTGGTGTCTTCTTGCACCTTCCACTGACATTGGAGCAGGATGCCTTGCGGCTTCTTCTCTTCCGTCGTTTCGGAGCTGTGGGCGAGGTTCGCATGCACCGGGATCGGCTGTGCGGTAGCCTCGAGCTCGCAAGCGCTTCGTACTAAATAAAGCTCCTGACCCGACTTCACAGCCCATCGCGTTGACTCCGAAGCATACCAGTGGACCAGACCCCTTCAGCTCCAGAGAGGAAAAAGACTGGGCGGCAGCGGCTGCCAAAGCAGTGGCAGATGCTGCAGAGGAGGCAGGAGCAGTGCTTCAGTGCTTCTCACCACGCTGTGCCACGGCCTCGTCCTCCCAGGCACCAGCCCACCGCGCCTTACGCTGCGCAGCCGCGGCAGCCTTTGGGCCAGCAAGTGCCACAAAGGAGGTCGCAGGGCCGCGTTGGGAAGTTGGGGCTTTGTGACGAGACGATCTGAAGGCAGCAAAGGCACTAGTGGCCATGGCCGAAGAGGGCTGGGAGAAGGCGCCTTACTTCCGCCACCACGAACAGCACGAGAGCCAACGGTCGCGCCTGTCCGAGGCAGCCGGGCGCTTGATCCAGGCAGGAAGCTGCGCTGCCAGCATCTGCCAGTCCTGATCTGCTCCTTCGGGTGCCCGTGCAGCCCGAGGCGGCTCCGGCAATGGTGCCTTTGGGGGAGTGGCTCGCGTGGGAGGAGGTCTTTGCCGCGCAGCCGGCACCTCGGTCCACAGTGCAGAAGGCTGCTTACAGGCCTACAGTGCAGCGTGCCATCCTGCTCTAGCTGAGCATTGCGTCAGGGTCGGCAGCTTGCGAGAATTCCTGCACCGGGAAGCGTGGGGGCCTCAGCACTGGAGCTGCAGCCCGCCAGCAGTGCGGCGTGCGACCGCGACGACCGCGATACCCATCATGCAGCCGTGAAAGGCCCGGGCTGGGAATATTCGCCTTCGAAGTCGAAAGCGACTTCATCAAGATGGATGCGGCCTCCGGTACTGTGGAGGTGGCCTCGGGAAGATGATGGGCCGATGGGAATTGTCGCGAAGCATCGCCAGGATTCAGCAAACTGCTTGGAATGGGAAGCGCTGTGTTGAATCTCAGACGCCGGGCAAGGCTTTCAGCGCTGCATTGGCCGCGCAAGATTCCGCAAAGGCGGCAGAGGCCGATGGAACTCTTCGTCACGCGGCTTGCGCGGCGGCAGCTTTAGCTTCCGTGGGTTTGCGGGCGGATCCGGGTTTTGGCGCAGGCCATGCTCGCTTTGGTGCACAGCTGTGGTGGGCTGCGATCCGGTCCTTTGCAGGTCTTTGGCATGTGAGAGTGAGTGCAAGCCAGTGCAAGCGTTTCGCTGAGTCGTTTCCCAGGTGCTGCAACCTGGGCTCTGCCAGGCGGCAGCTTCCTTGGGCGAGGTGGGGCCGATACCGGGGCCCCCCAAATCCCCCTCCCACAGAACGTACATGGTCGAACGGGGCCCATCAAGCTCTCCCTCGTACATCAGCCTGAGGCGGTCTAAACTCTGCTCGTTTGCTTTGCATTTGACAACCGGGCTTTGTATCAGTTCGGTGGGGGTGCGAGAAGTTGGAGCTGGAAACTTGGTTGATAGGGTCTTGCATGCGGAATCTGCTAACCCTCGATACTTCCCAGGCGTTGCCTCATGTCCTTGTTGCTGTAAGAATGACTTGACTGCATGAGCTCCATGGGTGCTTTGTTGGCAACAGTGACAACACCTCGTCGTGTGGCTTCTGGCCGCTTTGGCAAGGTCAATGGGCTTGCACGTCTTGTCTCGTGTCCTTCCGACATGATGCTACGCCGCAAAAGCAGTACCGAAGGTGTTGGCAGCGGCCTGTCTTCTATCTAGTTAAAGTCGTGCTGCATGAATGCAGGTGAACTGGAATCTATAGAACCGTAGACGGTAGCTTGTGATGACGTCTAGGTGGATGTAAATTTGGAGCAGGGCTGGGTGGAAATTTAAGGTGGCTGCTTCTAGCTGCCCGCCCTCCTCCAAGCTGCTTGAGTGTGGGCTGTCTGTGTCTGATGCCGGTCAGGCCTATGCAACGTTGATGGCGCAGCTGCTGCAGCAGCTTCCAAGGTTCCACATGTGCTGGCACACGGTCACGGAGAAAGCTTTCCGAAACTGTCCAGTCTTGGCCAGTGGAGGCCCTTTCGAGAAAACACGGAGGCGCTGCTGGTCAGAAGTTGCATGTTGGTTCCGGTCCTTGGGCCGTAGGCATCCCCAGGCCCAAGCCGTCACTAGCACAGCGTGGGGTCAGTTTCACAGTGAGGCATCACACGCTCCATGGTGCTCTCGACAGGTGTTACGAGCGGTGCTGGAACCACTTTCAACAGAAGCCGACCTTCATCGATTCGCGGAGGCTCTCGGACTCCCCAGCTGGTCGCCCTTGCTTTGCCCTTTTTGCCCTGCGGCAGGCCGCGCCGCTCTTGGCAGACAGGGCGGCGCTTCTTGGTGCCGTGAAGGCATCAGAGGAAGGAGAGTCAGAGTCCTTTTGACTTCACTTCGCCGCGAGGCTCCCTTTCTGCTGCGCCGTGCCGCCGAGCGCCTGACCACGGCCACGCGCACCGCGAGGGAGGCCGTGGTGCTGTTGCCAGGGCGACGCGTTCGGCTGGATCTTGCCAGGCTCCGGCGACATGGAACGGCGGTTCTGCCACCACCACACGCACGCAGCCTTCTACTTCAAGGCGTGACGGGTTGATCCGGAGAGCACAGGCAACGGGGTGAGACCAAGACTCACCGGGCATCAATCTTCATTCCCGTATTCGAAGGGCACATTGTAAATTGTAGCTCCGTGGGGTTTGATGCTGGCGGCTCACTGCTTCGTGGCATCGAATCTTATAACCGCGGGCGGGACAACGGCGCAGGACAACGGAAGACCTCTGTCTGTGCTGGCCTCCAGCCGCCATTTACACAGCGAAATTCTCATGCGAAGGGCTTCGTGGTTTCAGCACAAGATACATCAACATGTCTTCCCGAAGTGTCTGTTGGAGCTCACACCTAGAAGATGTTCCCCACGGTTAAGTATCTTAATCTGTTTCCAAGTAGACGACTCATGTGCTCAAGGAGTCAAGCAAGGTCCCAGATCGTACCAGGCCGGGCCCCTGAGTCGCGGAGCCATGGCCGTAAAGACGTTCTCCGATGACGCGGACGACCTCTCGGATTCGCCTTCTTCCTGGCGATGTTCCTCGGACGCACTTCGGATAGCACTCCGGCCATCTCCGGCCTCACATTGTCACACGCCCTCCGTCTCAGCCCCTGAGCGGTCCAGACTTCGCCGCCTGCGGTGCGGTGCTCGTTGCGGCGGCCGCGCAGCGTCGATGTCGAGGAAGGTTTTGTTTTGATGTCCAGGGAGGGGTCCAGCTGGGAAGTTTGTTGTTTCGATCTCGCTTGGAAGGGGCTGGTCACAAGTCGGACGCGGCGCTGGCAGAAAGGCATCGCACATATCAGGGCGGAGTGCGATCAGCCTGTGCGATTGGAAAACTCGGCCATCTGTAGCACAAACCGACCGTCGTCTACAGATTAACTGTGGTTCGGTCATACATGCTTCCTACCTGCAGGCTTCCGATTGGTTTTGCCGCCCTTCTCGCCATAGCTACTGTAGCCCTGGCCACTGTCTGCATCCCAGGTACATGTAGCAACCGTAGGTGGCGAGGAGTTTCCTGACAAGAAGCCCCCTCCCGAGGCCAACCGAGTCATGTACAAGGTGGCCCTCGTGCCGCTTGGAAACTACGTCTTCTTCCTGGCACAGTTCACCACCTTCGGCTCCCCGAAGCAGAGTAAAGAAGTGAGGAGAGAAAGAGCTTCCTTTCGCTCTTCAATCGTGCCGAAAAAGGCGCAGTAGATATGGTGGCTACAAGGTGATTGATGGTGGCTCAGGTTACGTCGTCGCGTACTGGATGGCTTTGATCTTCAACAGGGCCCAGGGTAGCGGAGTCGCAGCAAGCAACTCACAACACAGGGTCTGCGATCTGGGTGCTGGAGCATCCCGTCTCGAGGTAATGTCACGGACCAACAGGTGACTTTTGCGAGGCAGCGCTGGCTGACGTTTGCGCGAATAGGCGTGTGGGCGTGGAACACGGGTTCTCGCATGGAGCCGTTGTCCGGAAGGGCCGGTCCTGGGCCTGGGCCACAGCGAAAATTCCATGAAGTGTTCCAGAGCAGGCACATTGGAAGCTGGATCGTTCCTGCTGGGAATGCTGGGGGCCAAGGCGCTGCCAGGCACTTCTCCTAAAGGTCGGGCCCAAACTTGTCAGCGAAGCAAATGTCAGCTGGGCAGGGTCCATTCTGCCTGTACTGGGCCAGCTTTACTTGGCTCGGCCCTCATGTCGATGCCGGGATAGCATGGCGGACGGACCAGCTTGGGCAGAGGGTGCAACTACACAGGTGTTTCAGATGACTTTCTCTTCCACGCTACTTGGGCGCACCTTGGCTACGACTTGACCGGCATCGCCCGGAGCACTTTGACGATTCTTCCGAGTGTTTGTGCAGGTACATACAGTTGGCGGGAGCTCGCAGGCCACAAGCCCACAGCCTCGGCTCGAGCTTGAAACCTCCTGAATCCGAGACAGAGGATGTGCTTTCTGCGTGCTGGGCGTCATCCTCGCCTCTGCAGGCCCGCAGCCGTGACCGTTTTAATTGGGAACCCGGACCCGAAGGGGAGCGAACCGCCCCGCTGGTCCCCTTGCAGGTGGGCTCCTGACGGGCGGGCTCGGCTCTGAGAGCTTCCAGGTGCCCTGGCGCCCGTCGCTGCTCTTTGTTCTCTCCCTGGCCTTGCCCGCCCTGGGCTCCGTGCTGAAGGAGCGACGACTGCCGAGTCTTCGGCAGCCTGTGTCAAACCTGATGCCAGGAGGGACTCTTCAAGGATGCTCGGGGCATCTGCGGCGAAGAGCTCAACGTCTTCGTCGTGAACACGCTGGGATCCTCCTTCCAAGCTGCTGTGCTGAAGCTGTCAGGAAAGCCGCTGCCGAAGCATAAGTGTAGCTTCTTGCTCTCCTGAGGCAGTTGGGGTGTTCCTTCTGCTCCCAGTGCTCCTTGGCCGAACGAGTTCTTTCGCGCTTTCCTGGTGACTTGGGACACTTGGGAGGCTGGCCTCACTGCAGGGCCTGGGCGCCACGCCCAGTGCCATGGCCGAGTACCTCAATGCGGGTGCAAACGCTTTCGGGCTCGGGCTTCAGTGGCTTTCCGCGAAAGATCGGCCGATGTCGCAAAGCAGGGTCGCGTCCACTGGGAGGTCACAACCCTTCTGGCCATGCTTATACCTTTGCCTGAACTTGGGCTTCAATGTGACCTTGCTGATCTTGCTCCGAACGACCTCGGCAGTCACAGTCTCTAAGCTAAATGGTGCCGTGCAAAAGTCTTTGCCATTGACTTGTCTGTTCTTCATGCGAAAGGTTTCGCTTTCGGTTGCGGCTGCAGTGCCCGCTACTGCGCTGGTTTTCGCTACCTGCCCCTGGGCACAAGTGTCGTGCTCCATAGGCTTTTCATGCGCTGTTCCTGTCGCACATAGTCCTTGCGGCCAATGCCAAGTGCCGAAGCGGCACACATTTCTCGTCTCTCCAAGGTGACATTCCTCTCCTTGGAAAAGGCGAGCCTCTCGACAGGCCGACGTTTTGAAGATGTTTCGTCTTGGCTCGGCAAGTCTTCGGTGGAGTCATGTAATGAAATGTAACGCCTCTGCCAGGTGGTTTACAGCGGGCCTTGCCCTGATTCTGCTCGGGCTTGGGCTGTACCACGGATGGCTTCAGAAGCTTTATCCAGCCAGCGGTGCAGCGGGCCTTCGCAGCTCTTTACTGCCGGGCAAGTGAAGCTGCCAGCAAGAAAAGCTCAATGTTTGCATGGCCATGTACTAGGTCTGGGACTTGTATGCTTTCCGTATCTCTCCCGGCTTTCGACTATGAAATTCGCGTGGCTGGTCTTCGCAGTATTGGTCCTTGTCGTCATGCCTGGTCGAGTTGGTGGGATTTCTGTGGGCAAAGTCAGGTTCCAAGAGTCCATGCAAGCCGAGACAAATATGCAGGCTGGAAAGCGAGTTGCAGTGGTCCAAGACCCAGGACAGCATGTTGTGTTTTATTGGCTCCTGCTTCGCTTCTCGGATGACTTCAAACGCGGTGGCTCAGGAGGCTGCGAGACCCGCGGCAGCGGAGGCACAGGTCGAGAACGCAGCATCTGAGCCAGTCTGAATGTATGCCAATTCAAGCTTTTTGCAGACCGCTGCCACGCTTTAGTGGAGACCTGTGGAGATCTTTTGCATGGGCTGACGAAGACTGCCGTATGAGGCCAGCAGCAGCTCGGTTCCGCAATCGGACGGGGCCGAGGCAGCCTTTGAAGGGCGTTTTTGCCCTTGGTGCTTTGACCTCCCTTGCAGGGCTTGGTGGCCGCCATTCGCCGCGAGGACCGGAAGAGCTCCTGCACTTTTGGTCCAGGCCCGCAGAGATTTCGGCATCATGACATAAAGGCAAATGTCGCATGCATCTTGGTGGCTTCCACAATTCGGCTGCAGGAAAAGGAGTGTGTACGACTCCTGTGCTGTAGTCTGAGAATTCTCCCATGTGAACGGTGTGTTGCGGCATCGGTCGATGCGCCGTCTGTTTCAGACATGGCTACTCCTTCAGCTGCACGGAGTGCCCGGTGTTCGCGTGGACAGCGAGAACCAAACCAGCCACGGCGTTACATCCACCACAGGTCCGATGTCGATGGTAGGAGGCAAGAAGAACGACACGCTGCAGAAAGTGGAGGACTTCCTTTCTGTTGCAATGGGTAATCAGTCCACTTCCGGAATCGTCGGGGTGGCCAAAAACACGGAAGGGGACTTCGCGACCATGAAGACTGCCTTTTGCTTCAACCTCGCCTCCTCGCTGGCAGCTTTTGTCGCATTCACGGCTCTTCGGGCCTTGGTCCCTGCAGTGTACGGCAAAGATGCCGAGGAGGTGGCAGCGGCCAACGACGGCCCAAGGCCCCTGCTCGCGCTGGAGCCCCCAAGATACCGCGTGCGCAGCCTCGGCGATGTGGCCTCGGCTCTCTTTGGCTGGATCTCGGTCGTCCGAAGCATGCAGGAGGAAGAGGTCGTCGCGAGGTGTGGTCTGGATGGCCTGCAGCTGCTGGAACTCCTCCGCCTCGGGGGTAGGCTTGCAGCCTTGTGGGGCGGCGCCATCATGTGTTTGCTGTGTCCGCTCCACTTCTACCTTCATCTGCAGCTCTCCAATGAAGGCACCTTGCTCAGCAGGACAAGCCTCAATGGCCTTGCCGTAGATCGCTTGGAGCGGCATCATCACCTTCTGCTGATCTGGACGCACGCCGCCACAGTCTGGTTTGTCGTCCTCGCAGCTTCCTATGAAGTCTACGCTGCACAAAGCCGCTTCCTGACACGGCGTTTCGAGTGGTTAAAGCGAATTCCGGAGCCCAGAGCCACCACTTTGCTTGTGGAGAACCTGCCCTTGGAGTGTAGGTCCGATTTCGCTTTGCACCAGTACTTCGCCCGGCTCTTCTCCCGGGAGGCCATCAAAAGCGCCTACATCGTCCGGCGCACGGACAAGCGGCTCAAACGCCTCTTTCTGGACATGGAGAGGCTCCGAGATGACCTCCACTGTGCTCAACACATGAGGGAGCCGAGTGGCAGTCGGCACTTGCAAAGTGCCTGGTGCTGCTACCGGCGGGAAGATGTGGGCTTTTACACACGCGAATTGGAAGCATTGCAAGAGGCCTTTGCTAAGGAACGACAGGCAGTGGAGGAGGGGGTGATGGCCATGGACCCCCAAGTGTGCAGCTGCGCGGGTTTCGTGACTTTCACATCGAGACGGCACGCTACCCAGTTGCGTGTTTGAGAACTGGTGCATTGCAGCGCGGACACTGCTTTTGTCTGTTCATTCAGTGTGACTCAGGATGTGCATGCTGGCAAGGCAGCCCCAGTATCGCGCGGACTCCTCACAACTCACGGTGGCGATGCCTCCAGATCCGGAAGACGTGAGGTACCACGATTTGGCCAAAGATCCCCAGCTGCAGGCCCCACAGCTAGTAGAGACACAGAAGCTTCCCCTATTTCTTGGCATGTTGACAAGGCATGGTTCTATCCATGAGCAGAGCGACAGGGAGAAGGAGACACAGAGAAAGCTTATGCCTGAGAGAAGCAGAAGAGAAAGAGCACAGCAGAGCCACAGCAGACCTGTTCACAAGCCGAATGGAAGCACAAAGACCTGCAGACCTTCAACGAGTTGCAGGGGTGCAAAGGAGACTCCTCCAGTTGAGAAAAACGAGGGTAATTGAGGTCTCACGAAGCAGACTAAATTCTGTGTGTTGCTCATGTGTTCATTTCCTTGTGACCAGTCGGTTGTTACGGTTTATTTTATGCACTCATGAATTCATAAACTTGATGTGTTTTCATGTAGTATGCGAAGAGATAGATAGGTAGCCGTAGGGAGGAAGACAGGTCGACAGGTATGATCGGTTGCTAAGTTGATTACTACAGAGTCCTTTCCTCCTTGTGTGTGACGTGAGAGAGAGAGCAGGGCACCAAATGAAAGCGCACGAGCTCCCCTGGCCTTTGATCTGCTGAAAGAACGTGAGAGCAAACATACCCACACTGGACGAATGCAGCTCCCACTAACATCCCAGCTCGGGGCACCCTTTGTTTTGCAGCGCAGTGAGGCTCTGTCTCTCACCCGCACTCGCACTCGCACTCGCACTCTCACTCACATTCTCCCACTCTCTCACCCTTACACACACACACACTCACTCTCTCTCCATCTCCATCTCCATCTCCATCTCCATCTCCATCTCTTCGCTCTCTCTCTCTCTCTCTCTCTCTCTCGCTCGCTCGCTCACTCGCTCCTTCCACTCACTCACTCACTCTCTCGCTCTCTCTCTCACTCTCTCTCACTCTCTCTCACTCTCTCTCACTCTCTCTCACTCTCTTACTCTCGTACTCGTTCACTCTGTCACTCACTCATTCTCTCACTCTCGCACTCGTTTACTCTCTCGCTCTCTCCCTCCCTCACTCTCTCACTCTGTCACTCTCTCACTCCCTCACTTTCTCACTCTCTCCCTCTCTCACTCTCACACTCTCTCCCTCCCCGCACTCTCACTCTCTCACTCTCTCTCTCTCGCTCTCTCTGTCTCTCACTCACTCGCTCACTCACTCACTCTCTCACACTGTCTCACTGTCACTCTCGCAGACACACTCTCTCTTTCACTCTCTTACTGTCTCACTCTCTCACTCTCTCACACGCACACACACACACACACTCTCTCTTTCAATCTCTTTCATTGTCTCACTCTCTCACTCTCTCTCTCTCTCTCTCTCTCTCTCTCTTTATCTCACTCTCTCTCTCTCTCTCTGTCTCTCTGTCTCTCGCGCTCTCTCGCTGTCTTTCTTTCTGTCGGCTGAGGGCCGGAGAGCCGCACCTGCGCCTGCCTCCCCCTTTGCGGGACCTGTTTGCGTTTCCACACACTTGCTTGTCGGTTTATATCTACGTTGAAAGGACACGATCCCATGGGTCCAATTGCCTCGCCCCATGACAGGAACGTACTTGTGTGGGCAGGTAGGTAGTCAGGTAGGCAGGCAGGCAGGCAGGCAGGTAGGCAGGCAGGCAGGTAGGCAGGCAGGGAGGTAGGTAGGTAGGCAGGTAGGTAGGTAGGCAGGTAGGTAGGTAGGTATGTAGGTAGGTCTGTTTGTGTGTGTCTGTGTTTGTCGTACGTACGTATGCATGCATGGATGTATGTATATATGTTATATGTATGTGTGTGTATGTGTATACATGTGTATATATATATATATATTTATGACGTATGTATGATGTATGACGTATGTATGGTGTATGACGTATGTATGACGTATGTATGATGTATGTACGTTTGTATGTATGCATGTATGTATGCATATTATATATACATATATATATACATATGTGTGTGTGTATGTATACAAACATATACATACATACATACATACATACATACATACATACCTGTCTACCTACCTCCTACTTGCTTGCCTGCTTACCTACATACCTACCTACCTACCTACCTACCTACCTACATACATACATACATACCTATGTACATATGTATGTATGTATGTATGTATGTATGTTATGTAATGTAATGTAATATAATGTAATGTAATGTAATGTAATGTAATGTAATGTAATTGTATGTATGTATGTATGTATGTATGTATGTATTTACGCATGCACACATTCATCCAGGCTTCTGGCAACGTAACGGCGGCGGGGCTACTCCTGCTAATTTTCATTGTCTGGGCGCCGTTGATCGCTACATTCATGGATCGGGTGGAGCCGATTCTTCTGCGCCTCTTCGAGGATTTCCCAGCGATCCAGCATCTGGTTCAGGGGGTTCCTTGGCAATACTGGCCTGTGCAGCCCAAGGAGGTGAGGGGTTACTGCAGACGAAAGAGCTCAGGTGTTGAGCACTGGAGCTTTGAAGATGTTCATGGCATTCCTCCCCACGCTGCTGATGGCAATTATAAGCAACGTCTTGACTTTGAAAGCGGGCACATGGGCACAGCTGAAGTTGCAGGAGCGACAAGCGGTTACGCGTGAAAGGTTCTCTTCATGTTCTCACTCGCATGTCTGCAGCACATGGGCAGGACTGGTATTTCTCATTCCAGGAGCGGATGCATTCTAATTTTGTGAGTGAGTCTTCCGCTGCCTGTCGTCGCTTCGTCGTGAGCTCTCATGCCAGGTTGTTTTCGTCCTCTTGGTGACAGCTGCGCCCTCAGAATGAAGCGAACGGATTGGGAGTAGGCCTGGGCAGCGAAGATTAAGACCGTGCACGTCTTTTTGTGAGGCAATCGTGGGGACCATACTGGACGTCTTGGCGAAAGTGCTGGCGCACCCTGGCGAGGTTATCTATCTGCTTGCCGATGCCCTGCCCGGGTTCTCCAACTTTTACATCAACTACCTGATGTTGGGCTGCTTGCTGCACGTCTTCGACCTTCTGCGCTTCGTCCAGTTGGCCAAGTACCTCCTTGCACGCTTTGCTCGGGGCGACAACGACCCCTCGGAGGCACGAAAAGCCAGCGAGCCCGAGGACCGGGATTTTTCCACAAAGCATAACCGAGATAAATTCTCTGCCTAGGGCGGAGGCCGGAGAGCTGCGAAATGAAGCATGCGTCGAACCGCAGGATCAGGACAGCGATGGGATGGGGGCTCGCATGGCAAAGATCACGCTGCACATCGTTGTGGCCAGTGTCTTCGCGAGCTGCTGCCCGCTCATCTTGATATTTGCTTGGCTGTACTGCACCATCGGGAGCCTGAGCTACGGATACCTCCTGATCTATGCGGAAACCAAGAAGCCAGACATGGGCGGGTCTTTCTGGGTCAAGAGCTTGCGACATCTCTTCGCTGGCCTGGCAATCTATGTGCTGCTCATGGTTGCTCGGTTGCGCTTGGTTCTTTCTGCCCGCCTTCTGACGCTTCCCGGATCAAGACACTCCCAGGTGGGCCTTCTGAGCAGGGCCTGTGGCCCCTCCCGCGAGGCGCCCCTGGTGGCGGCCCTCGCGTTCGATTCTAAGAACCTGTGTGAAACTTGTGACCACCGATGTCTTTTGGTCATTCTTAGAGACACAGAGACGTGCACATGCTCATGCAGCTTGTGCCAAGGCTTCTGGCTCTCGGTTTGGGCTTCCACCGCTTCTCCGCACTGAGCTGGGAGACACTCCCCTTTGAGGCCAGCGGGTTGCAAAGGAGACCAACAAGCCGATTTTCATTTTAACTGCTGAAAGGCTTTCTGCGTTTGCCCGATGCTATGTCCTTGCAGCCCTGTGCGAGGCTATTGTTGAGGTGGACTTAGCAGACCGCGAACGGGGCAAACACCACGGCAACTACTGGCAGGTCGATTGCAAATGGGTGGGGGATTCGGGAGGCGAGGGAAGGAAGGTAGAACAGCCATTTGGCTCCAAAGAAGAAACCAGGTTGCTTGGGTGGCTATGGTCATACAGTTGCATCGTCGACATCGTCCTTTCCGGGATAGGAGCTACGCCAGCTACATGGGTAGTTCTCTAAACTAGGGTCCCTTTTCGGGTCCTTTTCATAAGGGCGCCGTACTATATTGGGGACCCACGAAGGGACCCCGATTTAGAGAACTCTGCACATACTCTTGCAGTGTTGCAGGTTGAGTGCCGGCCTCTTGATCGGCGTGCATCTCAAACTCAGAAGCGAGGTGACGGCACGGACTGACAAAAGCTGGAGCAAAACGGCAATCTGCTTCTTCTTCTTCTTCTTGACGATGTTGGTTGTTGCGCCGGTGATATTGATGGAGAAAGATAGCGATGGTGACGATGACAACGACGATTGCAAAAGCAATGGCGATGGTGATGGCGGGCGATGGCGATAACGATGCCGATGACGACGCGACAATGATGACTATGATTATGTCGCTGACGATGGTGACGGTAGTGCTGCGGTCGGAGACGATAGTCATCATTATACTCCGAGCTGCTGATGCTGTTGCCACTGCTATCACCGATGCTGCTGTGACATATACCGGAAAGGTAACCGACACCGCAGGAAAAGCTGCTGGCGCTGTTGCTCCTCGTGTCCTCTGCGGAATCTTATCAATCTCGGTTCTCACAATCATTGTCATCCTCGTCTTGATTGACGGAGTGTTGCCAGGTTGACTAGGAAGCACAGCAGCTGCTTAAGCGCCAGCATCATCACTGCACCATCTCAATCCCTTTCCCATTGTCATCGGCATCATTATCGCCGCCACAACCCCCAGCACCATGGTGCGCATCGCTGTCATCCGCATCCCCTCATCGGCACCTTGTCCTCCGCGAAGCCTGCCCACGTGGCTCCAGGAGTTCGGCTTCGAGGGGGAGAAGATCCTCGGAAGTGAGCTGCAGGCCAGGACGAAGCACCATGAGGAGCGGCTTCTTTGCTTCTTCGTTAGGTCAAGCAGAATGCGCGCTTGGCTCGGGCACTGAAGCGCTTGGCGGGAGAGCTGCTGCGGCCTCGAAGCTTGAACGCAAAACCTCCAACGATTCCTCTGACCAGAAGGTATGGGAGCGACGTGCACTGGCAGCTCGAGCTGTTGCAGCCCCTCGTTTGCAACTTTCCATTTGCAGAGGGTGCGGGCAATGAACAATCACTCTCTCAGGAACGCCGACGACAACTCCTACCAGGCCTCGCAAGTGACCATCAACACTTGCTGGCTTACACGTGGCTAGTCACAAGTCTAGTCGGGAGGAGCCGTGTCAACATGAGCCGAAACAAGAAACAGATCCACTTCTCCCTCTAAGCAGCGCAGACCGGGACGGTGCCGACTGCGGAGTTCCTGCTGAGAGCTTCAGAAGGTGGTGAGGCCAGGGAAGCAAAGGCATAAAGGCGTGCAGAATCCACGGCCCATGGCCACGCATCTCAACCTGTCCTAGTACATAGCGCCTGGAGGTCATCTTCCGCTGCAACGAGACCGGATTTCGCGAAGCCCAGTGCTTAGGACTGTAGGCGATTCCGTTTGCACGCTGCTTGTGTTTTCCATGTTTTTGTGCGTGTGCGTGTGTGTCTCTGTGTGTGCGTGCACCTGCTGTGTGGGCGTGTGTACGGCTCGAGTCTGACATACCGACACCAGCAAATCTCATGTTTGTGCCACGGGTCCATTGGAGCTTGTCGTAGTGATGACCTTGAACAAAAGCTTCTCTCTCTCGCTCCCTCTCTCTCTCTCTCTCTTTCTCTCTCTCTCTCTCTCTCTCGCGCGCTCTTTCTCGGCAAAGAGGAGTCGATACGGACACGAATGGCATTTCCTGGAAATTAGACCAGTCGACATATGGGAATAACACTTCCGGCCCCTTTCACTCGCCTCATTGTGATCAAGCCCGCAAGCACTCTTTGCAGAGTTGCTTCTTGACAAGGTTTCAGCTTTTACTCGGGTGACACAGAGTGACAGAAACCAGCAAGTAAAGCATAACCCGCAGAGGCTGATGTTTGCACACACACACACACCCACCCACCACCAACAGCTACATGCCGGCCCAGGCAGATATCCGAGCGATCTGTGACATTGGCAACTCGTCGAAGGCAGGAAGAAACGACAACCATGCCTGCGGATAAGTCTGCCTTCAACTTTTGGGCAGCAGGACAGGAAATGTCGAGATGTTCTTTGTTCACAACACAGGTCGGTGTTGCCAAATACGGCCCCGGCGGTCGTGCGATTCCGAGTGGCCAGTCCAGTCGTGGCGTGGATAGGAGTTGTCTTTATCAAAGTCCGAGCTTCACAACGGGTTCCGGCGATGTGTCTCAAAGGAAGCATCTGTTGCTGCCCAGCCTCGTTGCAGATTGTGGTTTTGTCGCGCAACACAAGAGCCGGCCAGGAATGCGCTCTCAGATTCACAGGTCTGAAACAACCTTCGCAGGACAGCATCTTGCGTGTAAGACTCAGGTAAGCATGTAGCAGCTCATGTTACGTAACTCCGACACCTCCTCCTCCCTCCTTCCACTCAAGGCACCGAGAAAGCTTAGCATAAGCCGCCACGGACGTCGCCTAGGAAGGGTTGATCCGCTCATTGAGGTGTCGTTGCCACTGGTGAGAAAGGCCTTGGCTTCAAGGCGCAGAGCTGAACTGAGCTGAGCTCCAGAGAAAGGAGAGCTTTCGAGTCTCTGACCCTGGAGTTGTCGCCAGGCAGTTTTCACCCTGACGGACCGCCCACGCCTTTTCTCCGGACCTTACCGCTTGGAGTTTGCCGCGGCCCTGGTGCAGGGTTTCGGCTTCAAGCCTTGAGAGTTTTTCTGGTCCTTCGTAGTCTGAAATTCGTAGGTGAAATGATGTGACATGGAGCTTGGTGGAGCTGGTGTTCACCTGTGACTTCAAGTGGCCTGAGGATTCGCAACATCCCAGTGGCATTGGCTACGTTCATCCGGCCTGTTTCTGACATCTTGGATGTTTGTCTGCTCTCTGATAGCTCCAGCTTCAGGTGCTGCCCCGGTGGCTAGAAGATGCCGAGGAAGCTCGCGAGTTATGCAGGTCGGGCGCAGGCGGGCGTGGGACGGCCGTTTTCACTGCTTGAGACGAGGCCCGCCTGGGGCTCCGTGCTTCGAATGCCCCTGCGGTCGGAGCTTCAACCTCGAAAGGAGGATTCCTGTCCTGGGGTGTGACGGTGTGACGCCCCGCTGCGTTCCGCAACGCGCTTTCGCTTTGCTTGTGGTTGTGGCAGGAGCTCTTCCGACGCTTGGCCTCCTTGCCGCCCTCGCTGCTTCTCTTCTTGAAGCGACTCCGCGAGGCAGAGCAGAGCAGAGCAGAGCAGAGCAGAGTTCCGCTGTCCCGCTGCTGGGATGACGGGGCCCGACGGGGCCGGGGATAGGCTGGCTCTGTGTCGGAGGTCTCCGTGGAGCTTCAGGGGATGTCGTCTGCGTCGTCTGCTGATGAGGAAGGACTGCGGCACGAGTCCTTTGCAGGCACAGGGCCCAGGTTTTTTTTTGTGCGTCTTGCTCTAGGAGCCGACTGCTCGGCCCTGCGCGTTCGGTACGCGGAGGACGCGTCAGCGGGGCGTTGCTTTGCGCAGTGCCTGGAGTTGATCCGCAGGACGCAACCGTCGAAGCGCGCTGGGAGGAGATGACGGGCCCTGTCAAACTTGAGGCTTCGGACGGAATCCTTCTCGGGCTGTGACGATGTTTGCACCTTCGTGCATTGGTGTGCTTGTGGGAGGTATCTCGAGATGGAGGCGAGTGAAAGCACTGTGTGCATCGTGTTGAAGTGAAAAGTAAAACCAACGGATTTTTGCTAACACCAAAGAGGCCGGAGTTGGGAAGCGGACCATTGGCTGCTCCTCCGCCGACGGTTTCAGGCGCTCTGGGAAACACAGTGGGGTTCAGGTTTGAAAGCTCCCGTTGAGGTGGAGTTTTCCAGTGTTGCCCTCTCTCTCCTTCTCTCCTTCTCTCCCTCTTCTCTCATGCTCGTGGCTTTTGCCTTTCAGGTGCCGGAGGTTGGCATCTCAGCGCCGGCAAGCCCCAAAGCCCGGATCAGCCGCAGCTGAGGGTTTGTCCAAGCCCGGCTTGGCGTCGCCGCCTTCCACGCTCCTGGAGTTGGCGCTGCCGAAGAGCCCGGAAGGCCACCGGACTCCGTTTTTTGGCAGAGCCGAAGCCCTTGGTGGCCGCGTTTCACCTCAGGTGGCTTCGACCGAAGCCGCGGTGCGCAGCAGGCCAGGGCCGCCCAGCCGAGGCCAAAAAGGCAGTGGGAGAAGCGGCCAAGCAGGTCTTCGCTTTCCTTCCGGTGCGATCCTACGGCTTGCCCTTCGCTCTACAAGCCGTGGGCTCGCCCAGAGAGCCAGATGCAGTGCGTGTTGCAACAGCGGAGTGCAAAGCTTCGCGCACAGGACTGGGCCGTGTCCTCCTCCAGGGAAGAACTGCTTGCCGGCTGTGCCTGGAATGAGTTCCTGAAGGACAGAGGGATGTAATGTGGGCGAGAGCGTATCGGGGGCGGGGAGGCAGGGGGCGGCCTGGTTCTTCTCAGTCCAAGGCTGTGGGGGGGGGGGTCTTAGGTGCTCCATTGCCGCGTGGCAGGCGCAGGTGCCGCAGCTGATGCTGGAGCTGGCAGCGGGCCTTAGCTGAGGGGCGTCTCTTCCTCTTCATGCGGTAGAGAGAGAGAAGGGTAGAGAGAGCGAGAGAGAGAGCGAGAGAGGGAGGGAGGGACGGAGGGAGAGAGGAGAGGCCGGGGGCCGGGACGCGGAGGAGCGATGCTGATGCGTTTTCGTTGTTCCAGGTGGCCGCCGTCCAGGCAGAGCCCGTGGAATCGGCCCTCCGCTGGACCTACTACGCTGCGGTCGTGGCCTCGTAGCTCTCGCCCGGGAGCGAAGATGTGCTGTCGAAGTGTCTTTGAGATTCCCGCAACGACGGCCTCCACCTCCACGTTCTTCAGGCGGGAGTAACCGCGAGCATCCGCGAGCTGTTGCCTCGCAAGCGTGTTAGCCAGGCCCGTGGTGGCTCAGGTCCTGGCGAAGCTCCGAGGCGGAACCGGAACTTCAAACGACTCCAAACTGAGACTCCTCCTACTGAGTCCTAGTTCTCTACTTCTCGCACGCTTTCCCTTACTCTCGTCGCCTCGGCTCAGCTCTCAGGCTGTGACTGCATGCTCACGGACGAAGAGACGTTCTGCCAGCCACAGCAGGCAGCGGACAGTGCATGAGAGTGTGTACGAACTTCTGTTGCGACCGCTTGTGGGCTTTCACAGCCGGGAAGGCGATGCGGTGCTCAGACGAGGCCAGATGAAAACTTGAAGAATGCTGAACCTTGTCACCATCCCGCCGAGTCTGACATGCCTTTCCTGTTGCTCCTTGAAGGCTCGCGCGGCATTTCATGGATGCTCGCCCCTCCGTGCTGCTTTGCGCGCGCAAGGCGTGGTGCCGCACGTGCCAGTAGTTTGCAGTTCATTAGCCGCTTCGCAGCTGGTGCTTCAGTTTTGTAATGGTGCAGGGGTCAGGCCCCAGGGTTCGACATACGGCGATCTTTGGCAGGTTTCCACTTGCTCCATGAGAAGGCCAGACCACGAAACAGAGGAGCGTACTGCGAAGTACCGGTGGTGTAACCGACAGGTCGAGGCCTTCGCACCGCCCGGCTTGCTGGATAGCTGCGCCCTCGATTCACCTATATTCACCTCCTTCAGATTTTTTCTTGCTGCACCAGCAGTGCGAAGGAAATCTGCGTTGTGTTTCATCAGATGGCGCATCCAGCCTTGCAAGAATCTCGCCTGGACAGCGATTGCAGTCCCTCAGGCCTTGGCGTCCAACGCCTCGGTGCTGCAGCGCTGCTCCGACTGCTGCCGAAGACAGAGGCCAACGGATGCGATGTTGTAGGAATCATTCGTTTTGTATGGTTTTGTCCCTGTTATTCTTATTCATGTTCTTGCTTTTGTTGTTGTTCTTGCTCGAGCTCATGCGAACACTCACACATGCTCACGCCAACACTCACGCTGACACTCACGCTCAACCTCAGGCTCAACCTCAGGCTCACGCTCACGCCCTGGCTCGTGCGGGTGCTGGTGCTGGTGCTGCTACTACTGCTGCTGCTGCTGCTGCTAGTGGTGGTGGTGGCGAGGGTGGAGGTGGTGGTGGCGAGGGTGGTGGTGGTGGTGGTGGTGGTGGTGTTGGTGTTGGTGTTGGTGTTGGTTTTGGTTTTGGTTTTGGTTTTGGTGGTGGTGGTGGTGGTGGCGGTGGAAGCAGTACTAGTCAATAGTCTTCTTGTTTCTTGTAATATTTGTAGTAGTTGTAGGTGGTCGTCGTAGTCGTAGTAATAGACGGTCGTGGTCGTGGTAGTGACTGGTAGTGCTGGTCGTGGTAGTGGTAGTCGTAGTCGTCGTCGTAGTAGTAGTTAGTGGTAGTAGGAGCAGGAGTAGTAGTAGTAGTAGTAGTAGCAGTAGTAGTAGCAGTAGTAGTATACCAGTAGTAGTAGTAGTACTAGTAGTAGTAGTAGTAGCAGTAGTAGTAGCAGTAGTAGTATACCAGTAGTAGTAGTAGTAGTAGTAGTAGTAGTAGTAGGCGCCCCCCCCGCCTACCAACCACCTCTGCTGCCCACCCTCTTAAGAGCACGTTCGTTTTACTCGGTATTTACGGTACGTTCGTCGTGTC
>CAJNJA010039476.1:0-27148 GCA_905231915.1 Symbiodinium necroappetens | reverse complement strand
GGTTTAGGGTTTATAGGGGTTTAAAAGTTTAGGGTTTAAATGAAGTAAGGGCTTGGATTGAGATTAAATTGCCGTGGCAAAGGGATGTTGAATGAGAGGTCGGGCTCCTGAGGTTCGCACAAGCTCAAGTAGTACAGTAGAAGCCCAACAGTTGGAAACCCAAGCTCAAGGGTTTAGGGTTTAGGGTTTAGGGTTAGTAGGTAGTTCAAATCAGCTCTATGAGTAATCGTAGAGGGGGGGGGTTCTTGTTCACATCTTGAGCCTGACTCTTGAAGCAGTTTTCGAGGGTTGGAAGGCAGGCTTCGTTTCTGCATCTTAGTCCGCTGGTTGGGGAGACTTAGATGGCTAGTTCTCTAAATTAGGGTCCCCTTTAGGGTCCTTTTCCATAAGGGTGCCGCTGTATATTGGGAACCTAAAAAGGGGCACTAGCTTATAGAACTACCCATATGGAACCCTGATGGGAACCCTTGCGGGAACTCCTCTACAGCCCTTCTCGGATTGATCTGGGAGTCCTTAATCGATGGAGCCATTCTTAAGGACCTATAACTTATAACAAGAAATCAGAATAAGGAACCCTAGAAAGGTAGCTTTTATAGGGTCCAAGTAGACCCCCAACCTAGGATCCGGAGCCCAGCATCCAAAACCTCAGACTCCAAGCCAGAACCCAGGGCTTTAAATCCCAAGCCTTGTTTGTCTAAACCCTGAACCCTAAACCCCTACACCCTAAACCCTAAACCCCTGAACCCTAAACCCCGATACCCTAAACCCTAAACCCTAAACCCCGCCCCTGCACTCCGACCAGCTCCGATTCGGGATGATGGTCCTGGGCCCCGGCGACCGCGCGCCCTCGCCGGGAGTGCCTCTTGGCAACGCATTGTGAACTATGATGTACATGAGTAGAAAAGCAGAGAAGATAAATACATGTAAACACACACATACACACAGGTATATCTCTCTCTCTCTATATATATATATACATGCACGGATACATACATGCATGCATACATACATACCTACCTACCTACCTACCTACCTACCTACATACATACATACATACACGCACACACACACACAAGTCCGTGTGCACCCACATACAACTCGCCTGTCTCGCCTTTAGGGCACAGAGGTCCGTAGAGCGGCCGCAGCCCGTTCCTTGCAAAAATAATCAAAAGGTGAGTTTGGGGTTTAGGGTTTGAAAGAAAAAGGGGACAAGTCGCAACCTTCACGATGACACACCGCACAATCCAACGCGCGAAGCCACCAAATCGTAGGCACCTCCGAAATTGCGTGGACGCAAGCATCCTCTGATGAGCAGCGACGAAGGAACACCATGCGAAATCAGTCGGAGAAAGAAACGGACCAAGTCCCCGGCAAGTCCAGCCGAAATCAAGGCGGACTTATGCTGTCGAAGCGGGCAGGGCTTCACACCTGTATCACTGCACTGGCGGAGCCCACACACAACTAGAACAAAGCATACTTCTTTTGACCGACCCTCGAAGAATGAAGGGGTCTGCCCACCTTCAAGAGTCTTGAAGAGGAAAAGGATGGCCATTGTCCCAGAAGGACCCAGTGCGCACGTGCAACGACGATGACCGTCTCAATGCTATCGGCCGCGGAGTGTGGCAGTGTAATGTCCCCAGCGTCCATCGTGTTCAAAGCAATAGCGCTGTCCTTGAACGTAGGAAACGTACATCCGGGCTGCTTGGCGACGGAACTAACCAGTCACAGAAATCAATCTGTCTGAGCAACTCTGCACATCGAGCCAGCCTGTTGGAGACAGCAGTTCCACAACCTTCCAGCGAAAGGGCCCACGCATCAACTGTGCACCGAAGCCGATGCGTAGGGGCACATACACGCGCAAAGGAGTCGCGGATGCGCGTCCAAAGTTCCTGGTCACACAGCCCTTCCACAGCTCCATCGAAGTCTAAGAGCCGTAGGCAGTCTCTAATCTCCGCAACTGGACGCCCAGACTCATCCTCAACCGCCAAATCAGTCAGAAGGAGGCGAGGTCCTGAGGCCTGTAGAACGGGTGCCTGGGACCCCATCGGCTCACAGCCCAGCTTGCTGCCAAGTCCACGTGCGGTGTGGGGTGGGGTGGGGGGCGGTAGGAGGGTAGGGGTGTGGGCTGGGAGTAAGAACCGGAGGGCTAAGGGGGGGTTGGGGGAGTAATGGGCAGGACCACAGGCGCGGACCTGGTATTTTGTCATTTCTAGACTGCACAATCAAGAAAGGAATCTACAGGTTTTTTTGAAGGGCCAATGCGAGTCCCAATGCGCAGTGGCATGCCAAGCCGAACGCAATGCATAGCCTGTCTCAGGCGTGCGACATGGAGTAGTACAGCCACAGAACGAAGCTCAAGCAAAGCCAGGACCCCATCCGTACCAAGGCGCAAGGCATCTTCAAACTTGTACGTCGGTCCTACATACAACTGTATATACAGACATACACATGTGAATCTTTTGCTGAGCTATGAGTTTGGTTCTTCGTGTTGCTTTCTGATACGGTATACAACACCGCTGGGCAAGGCCCACTGGAGGCCAGAACGGGCCTTCAAATTTTGGGTTTTGTGGTTGGCAATTAACCCTAAACCCTAAGCCCTAAGCCTTAAACCCTAAACCCTTAACCCTTAAACCCTAAACCCTTAAATCATATATTGTTCGTCTCAGAGGGTGCTTACTTCCTAGATCAGGTCTCTTTTGGAGTTCTTGGACCCCTGCCTACAAAACAGAGAAGCTTATACAACATTAAGTACCAAGCGTATACCATAGAAGCCCAAATAACTGCCTGTATTATTCTGTAGGATTCCTTGCTATGATTATACTATAAAAGAGCACCGAACGCTGTTGTAGTTATAAAGGCCCCTACAATAAGTAAGTCCCGAGCAACTGCCAAGCCGATCCTCTATACAATGTGGCTGTTTTCCTCAGGTGGGCTGACTTCGTGTCGGAAAGCTTCGTCGTGCCGACAAGCTTTATGGCTGTAGTTTTTTGGGGGTTTTATATGATTTGATGTACGTTTTTGAGTTGTGGCGGTTTTAGGGACACCCTAAGCCCGAAATGGTGGCATGGGGTTCAGATCCAGCCGCTGGGGTTGAAGGTGAGTGAATTCCAACAGGTCGTCCTGGGCTCCTGTCCTAAAATCCTATATAGGGTTAGGGTTTAGGGGAGGGTGGTTCAAGCGGGGAGGGTAAGAGGGATCCTTCGGGAGGCTTAGGGAGCCCATCATAAAGCCTTGGGAGCTGGCAGGAATACCGTTTTTTCATGCCGCAGCCGCTTCCTGCAAGGTTCTTGAATGCTGCTGCACACATGCGTCTGTAACCAACTCCTCGAACAGGAGCGCAACAAATTAAATTCAACCTTGCGATTCCAGTGCGCGGGCTTAACAGTGCTTCTGTAGTTGTTTCTGCGTATGATTATCCTGGTGATGTTGATGATTACCAGTGCATGGGCCTGACTGTTCTATGTAATTAACACTACTAGAATGGATGTTTTTGTGGAGTCAGACTGCATTCTGCCAGTTATGCAGGACAACCTGGAAAGTTCGTAGCAAGGATTAGCATTCTCCAACATCCTTTTTGGTGGTGCCTTGTGCAGACACGGCTTGCGAGTTCGTGTTTGCATGTCTGTGGATCTCATGATGTTAGTTGAAAAACATGCGAAAGTGTAGAATTCTCTCGCAGAAAATTTCCTTAGATTGCATACACCATGCTCTTAACCTTAAGCGGTAGCAAATTTACTGGGTCATAGGGTTTACCAGGCCACGAACCTCCTAAACCCTACCTATAGTCTCCATTGTAGTTCCTTTTTTTGGTTTAACCAACTCTATATTAAGGATCCCAAAAGGAACTACCATGGAGACTATAGGCTACTGGTAGACCCGGGTTCCGAAAAAAAACAAAGCTGGGGCTTTGGTTTCTGAGCCGCAGCTCGCAGCAGGAGGTGCCGACAAAGCCCACACCTCAGAATCGTCGCAACGGACGTGCGGGGTTTGAGGTTTTGGACTTCTGCCTTTAGGCTTATAGGGGTTTAGGGTGCAGGGTTTAGGGTCTGCAGGCGTGGAGTCCGACATACGGGTGATAATAACTATAGAGGCTTGGAGCATGCTTCCAGTTACCTACAAAGCCTAGCATGATGTCAGGGTGCAGTACCCCCAGCCCACGTGCCCATATGATAGGGTTTATGAGACCAAACGGTACGAATTACTTGGGACCTCTGCTCATGTACTTTGCACGAGTAGCGCTTCAGGGTGGAGGCCTTACAGGTGCAGGCTTCAGGTTCAAAAGGCGTACAGTTTAGGGTTTAGGGGTGTATGTAGGGGGTTTAGGGTTTAGGGTTTAGGAGGCTAAAGGATTGAATGGCAAAGGGTTTAGGGGTTCAGGTTTTCGCCTTTTGGCGGTTTATGGCCCCCTTCTGTGCGACGCAGACCTACACTGAGTGGCCACCACCAGCAACAGCAGCTTCGAATGTAATCCTTACTGCACATCATCAACCCTAAAGCCTTAAGCCCTGAACGCCTAAACCCCGAAACCCCAAAGCCTCAAGGCCTGAAAGAACTACGCCCTGAAGCCCGAAAGCCAAAAAAACTTACAACCTACAGCCTAAGCCCTCAACAACCCCAAAGGCCCTAGGAAGCCTTAAAATGCTTGTACACGCCCTTCAAACCCAGGCTTCTCTTCAGCCCTAAACCACAAAGCCCAAAAAGCTCTAAGGGCCATAAGAGCTTAATCCCCAAGCCCTGAAGCCTTTCAAGCCGTGACATCCTTAGAAGCCGCCCTAAAAGCCCTGAGGTCCCTAAACGCCTTCCCCATATCAAAGCTCCAATAAAAAAATCCGCTAGAAGCCAGCAAAAAAATAAAAACACAGCGCTTAAACAACTTCAAAGGGCCCTTCGTATCTCTCACAACCCATTGGCCCTAAACCCCAAACATCCCTAGACCCTGAGCCCCAAAAAAAATATAGGGGCCTGAACAATTACCTAAACTATTTTTGAGGGTTCCGTGTTATACTTATAGTACAATATATGCCCCAAAAACCCTTTTCTATCTATTAAGGCCCCCACCATGAGGTGCGCCAATCCCTAAACCCCTAAGCCCCAAGCCCCTAAACCCCTAAACCCCGAAAGCCCTATAGATCCCGTAAAAGAAGCCTTAAAGGAACCCTTAAAGGAACCCCTAAACCCTCAAACCCTAAGCTCCTAAAGCCTCAGCCCTAAACCCTGAACGCGACAGATCCCTTAGAAGAGCCCTTAGAGGAACCCCCAAACCCCTAAACGCCCTAAAAGCCCCTGCCAGGCCTCCTGTCGGAGGCTCCGCCAAGCGTGGGAAGCTCGGGCCCGCGCTGGGCGACTCGAAGCTGGGTTTCACCATGGCCCGGGTTCCCAAAAAAAGGGGGGCGGTGTTCTTTTTGAAAGGGTTTAGGGTTTAGGGACCCTAAGCCCGGGTTCCCAAATAAAGGGGGGTTCCTTTAAAAGGGGGCCTCCAAATCGGTTCCCCAAAAAGGGAAAAGGGCTTAGGGTTTAGGGTTTCACCATGGCCCGGGTTCCCAAACAAAAGGGGGGTTTCCTTTAAAGGGTTTAGGGTTTAAGGGCTTAGGGGGTTTAGGGTTTAGGGGTTCCTTTAAAGGGTTTAGGGTTCCCAAAAAGGGGGCGGTGTTCTTGTTAAAGGCTTTAGGGTTTAAAGGGCGGGGGTTCCTTTAAAGGGTGGTTTCCTTTAAAGGTTTAGGGTTTAGGATTTAGGGGTTTGGGGTTTAGGGTTTCCGGGTTCCCAAAAAAGGGGAGGTTCCTTTAAAGGGGCCTCGTCGGTTTCGGGTTTCGGGTTTACGGGTTTAGAGGGGCTCCTAATCGGTTTAGGGTTTAGGGCTTGTATGGAAGCCTAAACTATTTCCTAGAGTATTCCTCAGGGTTCCTCACTATGATTATACTGTACACGAGCCCCAAACCCTATGCTAATGATTTTTTGGCCCCTACATTCGTTTAAAGAGCACCTTTTAAAGGGATCCTCGAAAAGAGGGGTTTAGGGCTTAGGGTGTAGGGTTGCTGCTTGATAAAGGACTCTGTTTTCAGGGTTTCTCGAAAGGGTTCTTCTGAAAGGGCTCCTACTGAACGGGGTTCCTTTATTTATTTGGGAGTTTTTTTTCCATGGTTCCGGTGGTTTGAAGGGTTCCGGTGGGCTCCTGTGTTTAGGGTTCGTGTTTACAGGAGTCCTTGTTTTGGGGGTGTTCCTTTTGAGGGAGTGTTCTTGAACAGGTACCTTCAAAAGGTTCCTCCCAGGGGCTCCGAAAGGGCCTTTAAAGGGTTCAAGGTGTGACGATTAGGGTCCATAGGGTTTAGTGTTTGGGGTTTTAGGGTTTAGGGTTTAGGGCTTGGGGTTTAGGGGTTTAGGGTTGAGGGTCGAGGGTGTGGTTTGGTTCAGGGCCTTCAGGGTTTAGGGCTTCGGAGGGTTGAGGGTTTGGGTCGCTTTAGGGGTTCCTGTAAGGGTTGGTTCTCAAGGTTCGAAGAGGGTTTAGGGTTTAGGGTTTCATCGAACGTTGCAGGCTTTTGTAGGGCTGTACCGGGGTCTACAGTTCTGTGGGAGTGCACAGTGCACAGTGTGTTTTCACCGCACAGTGTGTTTGCACGTGGTTCCTTGAGGGGTTCCCCTCAGGACTTCTGTAAGGGTTTTGCAAACGCTCCTTCAAATTTTTTCTAGGGTTCGTTCATTCTTTGTTTCAGGCTTTGTCAGGGATCTACGAGGATATGGGTAGTTGTCCACAATTAGGATCCCTTCGTCGGTCCCCAAAATAGTACGGCACCCTCCTGAGGAACCTTATCGGGGCCCGAGCTTAGAGAAATGTAGGATTTAGGGTTTGGTCTGCATGGTTTGTGGCTTGGGGTTGAAGGTTTGTCCTGGTGGGGTTCGAGTTTCCGCATACGCTCTAGAGGGTTGGGATTTCGCAGGTTTTCGAGTAAACCCAAAACCCGAATTCCTAGACCCCTACACCCGAAACCCTAGACCTAAACCCGAAACCCTAAACCCTATAGGGTTTACACATAGCTTCGAAGTCGAAGTCCAAGGTTTCGGTTCGAATCGAGCTCTTGGCGGACCTCTGCTCCGTCTCCGGGGAGAGGATCAACGAACATGCGCGCTCTGATAAAGAACCAGTCTACCCGTAGGCTCCCTAGTAGTTCCTTTTTGGGACTACCTTATAGGATTCTAAATATGAACCTTAAAAAGGAGCTACTTAGGAGCCTATGGGTAGATGGAGCATCGTGGATCAGAGCTGCGCAAGGCCACCCCATGAAGGCAGGGCGCTGGGCGCAGGGAGCAGCTATACGGTTTCAGCATGTCGTGGTCGTGCTCTGTCTTTAAACTCTTCAGTGGCAGGTCTCTTCCCCAGAGAACCCAATACACCTTAACTAAAGAATGTACCTTAAAGTTATAGGGGCCGCATCATTATGTTTTAAGGTAGATTCCTTAATTAAGGGGTATTGGGTTGGCTGGGTCCGCCAGCTTCCGAAAGCTCGCCGACTGGTGCATGGCAAGTACAGCAGACTGCGGGCGAGCATCACCCAGCATGACCTGAATAGTGAATAGGTTCTAGGGCATTCTAGGGTTTAGGGTTCACCATGGATACCGAAACGGGACTTTCTTGTTGTTGTGGGCGGTGTAGTTCTTACTTCAGGGCGGCTTCGGGGAATTCAGGCAAGTTTCTTGGCCGCTCAATGCAGAGGCGGCAGTAGTTTGTAATAATCTCCTTGATGGGTTTTATGTACGTATACGATAATTGTTTAGGCCTCTACTTTCAACCCGAACCCACCATCTAAAACCATAAGGTCCTTTTGTATTCGGTCTTCGGATGTACCGTTTCCCTGCAGAGATTTTCAACACAAGTTGGTGGCAAGGCTTGAGGCTGCTACAGGTGAAGGTTTTAGGGTTTAGGGTTTGGGGTTCTGTCTCTCTTTGGGGATTTTATTTAATGGGTTCGGGTTTGGGCTTGTAGGAGTTTCTAAATTGGCATTGCATCTGCAGAGCGACATTGTCAGAACAGGTACGTTGAAATCCGAAATGAACCCGAAACGTCCAAGAATGTACTGTAAGCCGTTCAACATCAGCTTACTGACGCTATTGAAATTGCAATTATCAGAATTATCGCAATCGATACAACCGTATTTTCGATGTCCTGCATAGCACAATCCCTAGACCCTGAACAGCAAAATCACGAAGTAAACCCAAAGCTCCAGACCCTATCCTCGATGCCCCTAAGCCCTACATCCTAAACTCTACAACCCTAGTTAAACCCTAAACTCTACAACCCTAGTTAAACCCTAAACCCTGAACTCTACAACCCGAGTTAAACCCTAAACCCTAAACTCTACAACCCTAGTTAAACCCTAAACCCTAAACTGTACGACCCTAGCTAAACCCTAAACCCTAAACTCTACAACCCTAGTTAACTCATAAACCCTAAACTCTACAACCCTAGCTAAACCCTAAAACCTAAACTCTACAACCCTACCTAAACCCTGAATCCTAAACTCTACAACCCTAGCTAAACCCAAAACCCTAAGCTCTACAACCCTAGCTAAACCCTAAACCCCAAGCTCCACAACCCCAATTGAACTCAAACCAAAACCTTAAACTCTACAACCCGAGTTAAACCCTAAACCCTAAGCCACCACAGCTCCGAATATCAGCCGGACTTCACCTCCTAGAAACCCTTAAAGGAACCCGTAAAGGAACCCTAAACCCTATAGTATCCCTTAAAGGAACCCCTAAAGGAACCCAAAACCCTATAGTAACCCTTAAAGGAGCCCTTAAAGGAACCCCTAAAGGAACCCTAAACCCTAAACCCTATAGAAACCCTTAAAGGAACCCCTAAAGGAACCTTAAACCCTATAGTATCCCTTAAAGGAACCCCTAAAGGAACCCTAAACCCTACAGTACCCTTAAAGGAACCCCTAAAGGAACCCTAAACCCTATAGAAACCCTTAAAGGAACCCCTAAAGGAACCTTAGAAACCCTATAGTATCCCTTAAAGGAACCCCTAAAGGAACCCTAAACCCTATAGAAACCCTTAAAGGAACCCCTAAAGCAACCCTAAACGCTATAAGGGAACCGCTAAAGGAACCCTAAACCCTTAAAGGAACCCTTAAAGGAACCTCTAAAGGAACCTAAAACCCTATAGAAGCCCTTAAAGGAACCCCTAAAGGAACCCAAAACCCTATAGAAACCCTTAAAGGAACCCCTAAAGGAACCCTAAACCCCAAAGAAACCCTAAAGGAACCCGAAAAGGAACCCTAAACCCTATAGTATCCCTTAGAAACCCTATAGTATCCCTTAAAGGAACCCCTAAAGGAACCTTAAACCCTATAGAAACCCTTAAAGGAACCCCTAAAGGAACCCCTAAAGGAACCCCAAAGCCCTATAGTATCCACTGCACCGCTTAGGTCGGCCTTTGGGACTTGCAGCTCTCCAAAGAGCTGGAGGAGATATGCCGAAGGGTTGAGGGGTTTAGGGTTTAGGGTTTAGGGTTTGGGGGTTGAGGGTTTAAGGGTTTAGGGGTTTAGGGTTTAGGGGTTTAGGGGTTTAGGGTTTGGGGTTTAGGGGTTTAGGGTTTAGGGTTTAGGGGTTTAGGGTTTAGGGTTTAGGGTGTAGCTGGAGGAGATATATTCCTAAGGGCTTATGTACCCAATACTATAGGGTTTAGGGTTCCTTTAAGGGTTCCTTTAAGGGTTCCTCTAAGGGTTTCTATAGGGTTTCGGGTTTAAGGGTCCATACCCACCCACCCTCTCCAAGAACACATATTCGACGGGTGACTTTCAGGACTTCCACATCAAACTTTGCTAGGCTGAGCTATTCTTGGCCAATTCATCCACCCTCAGTCGTTTCAGCTTGTAACATCAATCCTCTCTGGGCGCTATATGCATTTCAGCGTATTTTTTTCTCTTCCAATCTCCCAATCTCACAATATAATGTTCCTGCATTTTCCTCGGGCTTCCCAGCTTTTTAGCATCATGCTATACCCCATGCAAGGTTTAGGAGCATGATTCACCGGACACGGTGGAAGTCATGACCATCAGCAAAGGCACGCTTCGCTAGTTTTAATAATTTAAATCGTGAAGCCTGCAGTTTGACTTTCGAGTTCCTGCTGCATATCTTTAGGGTTTAGAGTTTAGGGATTCGCGCAGTTTCATGCAGAGTAGCTTCAGTGTTCAAAGCATCCCTGACCTCACTTTTCTCTGTCCATGATGCGTGTGGTCAAGCTGGGCAAATGTATGCCGTAAACTGCCTTTTGGGTTCTGATCATTTTAGACACGAATATAGACTTTGGAGGGACCCTACAAACAGTAGATCTCGGCACTTCCAAGTGAACCTCGGCAACGCCTGTGTTGTATGACAACGAAAGCGTCAGAAGACGAGCTTAATACAACAACACATCCAATGATGTGTCCGGATGAGACGCCCGCCGATTTCGTGACCAAGCACTGCATCGACAAGAACCACCTGTCAATAAAAAGCAACCTGATGGAGTAATCTCTACGACCTGAGTCCGAGAACGAAGGGTCAGACGATGAAAGCGAAGGCACAGACGGTGAGAGACACACCCCACGGTCCAGAGATGGATGTGACGACAGTGACGACGGGATGGCAAAGATGACAACCCAAAGGCTGCAACACCCTTCACATAGGGAGTATACCCTAAATCTTAGTAGGGTTCCTACTGTTGATGATATACATCCTGCATTACCTTAAGGACCCTAAATTATGGGAACTATGGTATATTCCTTATTATGGGTAATGCAGGATTTATATCATCAACCGTGAGTCTAATGTAAGGACTCTGCCTTAGTTAAGGGATATTGGAGTCTCCGGGAAGTCCCCTGAACCCTAAACCACACAAGGGTGACTACGGAAGTTAGCAGACCCCTGAGCTCGGCTTGGGGTCGGACTTCGGATTTAGTAGCTCCAGGGGATTAGGGTTTAAGGGTTTAGGGTTTAGGGTGTGATTTAGTAGCTCCAGGCTGAGTGGCTTAGGGCTTAGGGTTTAGGGTTTAGGGTGTGAGCTAGTAGCTTTTTCGCACAGGGGACGAAACACTGAGGAAGTAAGTTGCAGATGCTGTTACACGTATCCTCTGCCGGGTTTTCCTAGTTATGATCCTGTTTAGACATTAAAGGTATACACACGCACCATCTTTCTATCAAGAAAAATTATGTGTATATATATACACACACATACATACATACACGCACATGCACAAAGATAAATATATATATATATATATATGTATGTATGTATGTATGTATGTATGTATGTATATATATATATGGGGGGGAATGCCGGGTAAGGCTTGCGATATCATAGGGTCAAGCAGTACAGACTTTGGCCCCAAAGTACCTTTTTAGGGATTACTGGCGGGGCCAAAGTATCTCCCATTTGGGACCCCGAAGGTTGGAGGCTTTGATGGGCCTGAAGCAGAACGGTTGAGGCTTTAACTCAGGGTTTAGGGCGTTTAAGGCTGAGGGTTTAGGGTTTAGGGGGTTCAGACTAAAAACTCTACAGCTCCCTACAAGAAAGGCAAACTATCATGCCCTTGGCTATATGCCCTAAGCCCTAAACCCGAAATGCAGGCCACTTAGACCGAATCCTGGCAGGCATCCAGCTGAGCTCATTCAACACATCTCGCTGACACAGGGGTTTTCCCATTTGGAGTAGGGTCCTGTAGAGCTCCCTAGTAGAAACAGTAGATTCAACAATATACCCCTACTTGAGGCGCAGGGGACTTTCTAAGTGGGTTATAAATAGGGGTTCCAATTGGGGTACTTATAACTCTACTTAGAACGGACTCACTACGTCCCCCTAAACCTCTAGGTAAACCCTAGAGTCTAATCATTAAAAAGGCGTACATGGTCCCTTGGGGAAAGGAGCCCGTAGAGGCCTTGAAGAGCCCTTTTGAGGGCCGCGTAGAGGCCCAAAGAAGAGCTCAAAAACAGCTTAAAAGGCCCTCTGATAGCACCAAAGCCAGTGCTAAAGTTGAGGGTTTAGGGCTTAGGGTTTAGGGTTTAGGGTTTGGGGCTTAGGGCTTAGGGTTTAGGGCTTAGGGTTGAGGGTCTAAGACTGTGGGTTCTTGGGGATGAGGTTTACTACTAGATCCATGATCGAACCTTCAAAGACTCCCTTTTTGCCCGGTCAGCCTTCCCTTTAAACCCCAAACCCCGCCTAGAGGGTCAGTAACTTACCCCCCGATGTTTTGGGGTACCCAGTTGTACGGCTCGGATCTGTTCTGTAGAAAGGTAGCTACCGAAGGAAAGGGGCAGGGGTATGAACCTCTCCGTACATCCCCCCTAATTAAACCCTAGGCCCTAAACCCTAAACCCCTAAACCCCTAAACCCAAAACCCTAAACCCTAAACCCAGAGAGGAGCGCTCCAGCGCTGATTTGCAAGTCGACGTGGACCTCCGTGTGGAGGCTCGTGGGGAGAGCCCGGAGGCTCCATGTAGTGTATGTATATATATATACATATTTATATATTATTTATTTATTTTTTGTATTTATATTTATTTATTTATTTATGTTTATTTAGTTATGTATATATATATATATGTATACATATATGAATACATATGTGTATATATATATATGCACACACACTTAAGCCTTCAAAAGGGTTCCTATATAATTGGGTACTTTAAGGGTTGAAGGGTTTAGGGTTAGACCAAAATAGGTACTTTAAGGGTTGAAGGATTTAGGGTCTAGGGCTATAAAGCTACTTTAAGGGTTTTAGGGCTTAGGGTTCAGGGCATCTGTAGGTACTTTAAGGCCTAAGTATATGCCACAGAGGTACCAAGAGTTTTGTTGGTGGAAGAGTTTTGGGTTGTCAGGGTTTCTGCTGAAGGCTTCTGTAAGGGTTCCTTGCAGGGATCCGTGAGGTTCCTCTCAGAGTACATAAGGTGGGGCCGAGGACTTAGGTTGTAGAACTTGGGGGTTGCAGGTTTAGGGGTTTTAGGGGTTTGGGGCTTGAGGTTCAGGGGTTTAGGGTTACAGGGTTTAGGGTTTAGGGGTTTACGGCTTTCTAGAGGTTTGGGGTCTCTGTGTGTTCTCGTTCCGCGTTTCCAGTCCCCTGCCTCCCCCAGTGATGTCCGCCCCACCCCATGTGCAAGCCTGTGCGGCTTCTCTCCCTACGAGATTCTTCAACACATAACTAGAAACCCTAAACCCTAATTGGCCCTAAATGAGGCTTCAGAGCCCTGATTACGGTAAGCGCTACACCCTGCCGTGCGGCTTAATTGGTCCAAAGTCCCAATTTTGATACCCGCGAGACTAACCTGCAAAACTACTCTCCAGCCTGCGCCTAAGCAGCTACTTATCGGGCACCTTGGAACTTTCGAATTACCCATCCAAGCTCCAGTCACCACATGGCCAGTGAGTTTCTGCCGTGCTCCTCCGAGGCAGTATTGGGGCGATCACATATATATATATATGTATGTATGTATGTATGTATGTATGTATGTATGTATGTATGTATGTATACACACATACACAAACACACACACACACACACACGCATACAGATGTACAGATTAGCAATACTTCCCCTGTATCGGTCCTCATATTTATGGCTCAGAGACGTACATGATATGGAGCAGACAGATACAGAGAGAGAGAGAGAGAGCGGTCACCGTTCGGAAGCTGCAGGCACAAGGCGACATCGATGAGCTTGCTCGGACACTCAGCAAGCGACCGGTGCTTTTAGCTGTCGTAAAGACATCGTAGATCCGAAGAAGGGTTTAGGGTTTCAGCCGAAGGTATCGGAGTTGCATTCTTTGCGGGATTCGACTTTCAGCTTACAGGGTATGGGAGGGTCTTGAAGTTTTGGAGGATGCGTTAGACTCGATACCCGCCACAGCATGGCATCTGCCCACCGGATCGAACCATCGAATTATGGCAACTCATCCGAATAGAACTTCTTCGACGTATAGTGTTATACCACCCGATGACGACTATGATGGCATCGGCCCGCAAATTCCGAGAGCAGATAACGAAATAGTTCAGGCGAGGCCCATGAGCCTCGCTGAGAGCGCTGCCCCATAGAGGGCTTCAGGTAGGGGATGAAGGAGCTACTTGTAAGTGGAGACGCTGCGGCAAGAGCCCCTGGAAGCCCGAAGGCAGGTCGCCTCAGGGCACGGTGGTGGTACAACTGCTGGCCCTTGCACGCACTCGGCTGTGCCTCCGCCATCCATTCCTTGTCGCATTCAGACTCACGCAGGAAGTCTCCAGTCAAAAAAGCCGCTCTTCGAAACTGATTTCACGGTCAAAAGAACACAACCTTTGACTGATCCGTGTTGGTAACTCGTGTGTTCGATGCAAGTGCAGCGTCCATTCCCTCACATCGACCAGCTCTCCACGCTCGTATGCTCACCACTTCTATTCCTGACAGCACACTGACGAGGATCATGGCGATGCCCCCACTCCCTAGCCCCCCAGGTACCTATTATACAAGGCGCTAGGCTCTCTAGCACCCTATATAGTCCCAAAGGGTCCGAAGTACCTATATAGTAGAATGTAGGGTTTCTCTATTAGGAGTTACTGCTATGATTTGGGGAAGTATCCCCGAATAGCAGTGCCTAGTACTGTCCCTGCTGGGCTTGGGAACTGAAGGGCCTGAGCTCCCTAGGGCCTGAGCTCCCTAGGGCCCATCCTTGGGGTCCCATCCTTGGGTCCGGCACAAGGGAGCTGGGGCTAACGGACATGGCTTAGGGTTTTGGGGTTTTAGGGTTTAGGGTTTAGGGGCTCAGGGTCTGTAGGGCGTGATTGTCAATACAGCTGTTGATGATAGAAATCCTTAGCATTACCCATAATCGGGTTTAGGGGTTTAGGATTGATGATACAAATCCTTAGCATTACCTTAAGGACCCTAAACCATGGGAATTATGGTATATTCCTTATTATGGGTATCAACGAGTAACCACCTGTGAGGGCTGAAAGGATCCAATTTTTGAGGTACTTGGGTTTAGGATAATAGTGGCTTAGGGTTTAGGGCTTCAAGGTTTAGGGGTTTGGGGTTTAGGGTTTAGGGTTCGGTTTAGGGTTTAGGGTTTAGGGTTTGTTGTGGAGATCTAGGTTAATACTTGTGAGAGTATATGACAATTAGGTACTTGGACCCTTTGGGCATCTTACCGATTTCCCCGAAAGCCTGACCATCTTATTCAGGAGTCATACGAGGATCCTGAGGATATCATAATAAGGAACACTACAAACATAGGTGTCTTAAGGTCCGTGTAAACCCTGAACCCTAAATACTGGAGGGTATAGTTGATAAAGAAACCTTGTCAGCAGCCTCACTTGCCTTTGAGCCTTGAGGCCATCAGGCCATGGAAATGCTTGGGGTTGAGGGGTCTTAAATAAACAGGGTGTAGGGTTTGGAATGAGGGTTTAGGTTTAGAGTTTAGGGTCGGCTTAGGGTTTAGTGTTTAGGGGTTAGGGATTTAGGGTAGGGATGGAGTGTTGTTTGCCAGTCCATCATCAAACCAGCTTCACGGCACGTGGTTAGGGATGCATATGCATCCCAACAGCAGGCTTGGAAACCCTAAACCCTATTTGTTTCAGACCCTGAAACCCTGATGTTGTTAACCTTCGGGTCCGAACGCCCCCAACACCCGGAAATCCCTCATCCTGAAGCCAATAGTCCTATTTCCAACTCCTTGGGGTTTACTTTAAAGACCCCAAAGCTCAAGACCTGAAATGTTCAGGTCCTTCTGGAGTCCCGGATGACAGAGGCCTCCGGGGCCCTGATCCCTAAACCCTAAACCCTCTTGTTTAGGGCTTTTTGGCTTTAGGGTTTCGAGATTTAGGAGTTTATGTAGGGCTTGGGGTGTAGAGTTTGGGGGTTAGGTCTTCCGGTGACAGGGTTTGGGGTTTCGGGTTTCGGACTTAGGGTTTTGGTCTTAGGGTTTCGGGTAGGGCTTGGTCGCGCGAAGAGGCAAGTGTCAGGCTTCTCAGCTGGTAGCTGTAAGACCCAAAGTGTAAACTTGAGTTTTGAAATTTAGGAGGAGAAAGGTGACTTCTATTCTAAACGATTTACTCTCAACCACTTGTACTGCTGGCAAAACCTCAGCCTAAACCCCATGCCTGTACCCTAATACTTGAGCGCCTGGTTTTCTCTGATCGCATCCGGAATTGAGGTACCTTGAGAAAGACATGACTGCCACTGCGGGGCCTTATGCAAAGCACAGGCTCCGTCACGGCGATTTCTTCTGAACTGCCGTGTAGTTCACAATTGCCGTCGTGTTCGATGTGACATATCCAACAAACCCTCGCTCAAACGATTCCCCCGATTTATCGGAGATGAAAACCCCAAACCCGAAACCCCTAAACCCTGAACCTGCCGCAACTTTCGCCTGCCAGGGCAACTCCAAATGGCAGCTCCCAATCGACTGCCCTGGCAAGAAGGCTCGGTGGCTGTCTTTTCACATCGAGGGTTCGGGGCAATATACAAGCGTAAAGAAGCACCAGCATTATTCTTAGGGGCCCAAAACCCTATTCTAGTTGTTGAAGCCCCTAGATTACACCCCCGCCCCCCGAAACTCTGGCGAAGGCTTAAGCATGAAGCGACAGCCTGCAATTTGTTCGCAGTGTGTATTCATAAGAACCCCAAACCCTTACACCCTAAACCGCAAACCGGATTCATAAGGTTAATCCTGACCCCGATGGCAGTGTAGGTTCCAACAGTATCAGCGAGCGCCGCGACCTATGGTACTGCGCCTTGAACCCCAAAACCCAAAAGACTATACCCTTGAACCTAAAACCCTAAATCTTATACCCTACACCCGAAAATTTACCCTAAACCCCCTAGACTTCGCGAAGTCCTGTGCCTGAGTTCTACCCTATCCAGCTTGGCAGAAACAGCCAGGACCGTAGTTCTTGATCCTAAACCCGTAGCCGTTTAGGGTTTAGGGTTTAGGGTATAGGGTTTTCCGGAAACATCAACACACTCTGCCTTGTCTTGTGCACAAGTTGACAAAGCCTCCTCCTCTACCTCGAACCATTCTCGCAGTTGTTTTGCTTGTAACCACTGTTTGGGAGGAATGACGAGACCTGCACAAAGGTAATTAGTCGTACGATTTCCTGTTGTCCCTGTTGGAACAATATTACCCTACACTAACTAGTCAGAATCAGAACGATACTACGACAGACCCTAACATTGCCACAGGCATTGCAAGCAGGTTTCGGTACTTTTCCAGGATCTCGAGTTAAAGCTACGGTATTCCCTAAGCCTGCATGACCTATGTGGTAACTACGTGGGCCTCAACATACCTCTATGGGAACTTTTCAGGCCAAGGTATATACTCTGTAGTGGTTTAGGGTTAAGGGTTTTGGGTTTTGGGTTTAGGGTATAGGTATATGGAGTCTTAGGTATTCGAGCAGAATGCACACGCCAGGACGAGCTGAGTAGACCCAGACCGTGATGTCTTGCACCACCCTAAACCATAAGCTCTACACTCTCCTAGACCCTTAAACCCGGAACTCCGAACCTTGAACCCTGAACCCCTGAACGCTAAAGCCCTAGAGCCCTAACCCTCAAAGCTGACCCTAAGACCCTAAAGCCCAAAGCCTAAAAAGCTAAGACCCTAAGACGCTAAAGCCCTAACGACCTAAACCCTAAACCCTACTTAGAGGTCCAGGGGACTTAATGAGTAGGTCATAAGTAGAGTTATAAGTACCCTAAATGGAGTTACCCCAATTATGACCCTATTAAACCAATTTACTAAGTCCCCTGTGCCTCCTGTGGCGAGGCAGGGCTTCAGCTACTGAGGCGCCTTGGGCTTCTCGATCCGTGAGTGAAGGGAGCACTTAGGGTTTTCCCAGCGGGTTCACTAACTGAGGTGGTTTTTGTCGGTATTTACAGGGTTTGCTTCGTTGATGTTGAGAGTCAGGCAACGTTTTAAGGGTGTATTTTATTTTCAGGTTCAGCATTCAGTCTGAAGGTTTGTTTGTCGCTGCTGCGAAGTAGAAATGCGGTTAGGGTTCCCAGACCATGCAAATATGGCCGCTGGCCGCAGCATGGCCGCACGCTGAAGCCTGCGGTGCACGACAGTGGGCCACAAGCCGACCACGTCTTGCTGAAATGTTGCCTGTGGTGGCAAAGAGAAAGCTTGGAGAGCAGTAAGCGCACATGCTGGTACTGCGAAAGATTCACAGGAGACATGTCGCATTTGCCACAAAGCGTTCGAGATGCTGCCCATCGCGTCCGCAGAACGGTGCGGTGGCAGCTCAATCACTGCGGCAAGCCTTGAGTTTGCGCTTTTGGAACCAGAGAAAACCTCGAGCTTGCGCTCTGTTAAAAAGCGGTGCGGCAACGACGGAATCAGCCCCCCCCCACCCCCCGTCCCCCAAACAAAGAAAAAACAAGAGACACCGAAAACGAGGCGCAAAATCGCGTAGCGCGATTTTGCGGCAGCATCTTCCTCATACCATGATAGTCTGCGGGGCGAGGTCTAAGACTACACAGTCCAAACTTCACAAATGCTTGCTAGGAAAACATGGCCTGCGTGAGGGATTCGACACTTTTCGCATGTGCATGAACATGACGGTTTGCACAGTGTGGTGTTGCTTGTCAGAGCACAAGCTGCAAACTGCAAACAGCAGCAAAACCACCCCAGTTAGTGAACGCGTTTGCAGGGTTTTACAGGTTTTCTGCTCTAGGGAAAAAGGGGTTCAGGGTCTAGGATCAGGGTTTAGGGTTCAGGTTTGGGGTTTAGGGTTTAGAGGTTTAAGGGTTTGGGGGTTTAGGGGTTTAGGGTCTAGGGTTTAGGATCAGGGTTTCAGTTCGGGTTTTACCTACCCTAAACCCTAATCCCTGGACCCTACTGTGGAGGCTTGAATCATCGGAGGAAGGCGGAGATAAGCTCTGGGGGGTGGCCCAGGGTTTAAGGATTTTTGGGATCTTCGGAGCAGCTCTTCGGCAAGGTTCAGGTTTGGGGTTTGCCTCAGCTTCGCTGGGCAGGACCTACACCGCAGAGTTCTCCGTGACGTCAGCCTGGCCCTAAGCAGCCTTTGAGCAATACCTGTAGTCTCTATTTGTGCTTCCTTTTTTCTGATTAACCGATTTTACATTATAGGAACCTAACCACAAAATTGGTTAGCCACAAAAGGAATTACAGTGGAGACTGCTTGGACTACAGGTAGGGCAAGCATTCAGGGCTCGGGCTGTATGTTCATGAGCTTAATTACCCAGCCGGACCTGGCAAATGAGAGACCTCTGCGGTTTCTGTATGCATGCACATATACATACATATATACATATATACAAATATGTATATATATATATATGTGACAATATATCTACGCACACGCGTCTATATATATATATGTATGTATGTATGTATGTATGTATGTATGTATGTATGTATGTATGTATATATATATATATATAAGTAGTTTGCATGGGTGTGAAGCTTAAACTGGGTTGCACTTGGCACTATATACTACAGGAAACCCTCCAAGACCGACAAGTATGGTAATATAGCTACATGGACACTCAAGGTTCATAAATCTTTGCTTGAACCTCCAAGTATAGTGTAGGGGCCTTAATATATTCAACAGGGTTTGGTAGTATAATTGTAACAAGAATCTCTAAGGCTCTAAGGTATAGTATTAGCCCAAAGTTATGGAGGCCCTTGTTGCGATGTTACTGCTTTGCCAAGTTCCCAGGGTGACGGGATCTAGTTATCGGTGTGCTTTCGGAAATAGGTACCCAAGCATTCGCAAGCTAAGCACATCAAACATGTTCGCTCAACATTCCTTGGGCTTCCTGAATACACTATACATTATGATCCAAGCTTTCCATTCTACTTCTTAAAGCTTCGGTAATTCACTGGCTTTTCGCTTTCGGCGAGGAAGCACATCGTGGAACCATAAACACCAACAATGCAGGAACTCAGCTATACAAGGTCACGGCTTCCGATTAACAGTTTGAGGCTTCGTAAGATGCCAGCTGAGAAATAAAAAACAATGCACCAAAGCACTAAACCACTCAAAACATCGACTCTGAACCCCAATGAGTCGACGGACCAACAGCCCTGCACCAAGAGGCGATTCCCCTGCATGATCAGGTTCGGTATTAATATGTTTGAATGAACCCGCGTGCAATTCCCCAGTAAGGAAGCTAGTCATAGCATTCCTTGTTATCCTGATGCCTTCTGCATAGCTATTTAGACGATGTCATACATAGTGCCTCAAGTCCGCATATCTTCAAGGGTGTGAAATGAAAATATCTCCTACGAAATCCCACAGAAACCTACTTCAATGAATAAGCCCAAACCAGCGCACCAACCCATCAAATACTTCGATTGAAAACCCACAAAACCTATCTCAACAAAGCAAAATTCCAGCCTTGAGCCTGGAGACCCGCAGAGCTCTAAACACCCCAAAAGCGCCCTAAAACCCTTTAACCCTAAACCCAAAGGCCTAACCACCCTCGTTGAATCCTAAACCGCCAAGAATCCTAAACCCCTAAACGGCTTAAACCCCTAGAAATCCTAAACCCCTAAAACATCCTAAACCCCAAGAGCCCTAAATGCCAAGGCTGCCGCCTGGCTAGTGGTCCAGGCTCGGAATCCTGGTTCCACACAAACCTACCAAAGGGGGGTTTAGGGTTCAGGGTGTAAGGATGTAGGGTTTATGGTTTAGGGTGTTGGGTGGTTTGGGTTTAGGGTTTAGGGTGGTTTAGGGTGGTTAAGGGTTTAGGGTTTGGTATTGGGGATAGATCTCCCTAGCCCGAAATCCCTGCACAGTATGGGTTCTGGGCTTCCAGGCATCATAGAAGCCAGTTGTGGTATATGTTTTGTTTAAGTCCGAAGAAGAAAATCATCCCGACTGTAGGCGGCCGGCGCAGCTGGAAGCCACTGACTTGAATCTGGGAGCTTCTCAATCTGGGAATTACTAAACCGTACCCTAAACCCGCTTGGCCAAAACCCTAGACCCCCATATCCATTTCTTCGGACTCCGGATTCATCATCGATCGATGCTTATGTACAGGTGGACGAGCCGTGCTAACCGAGTATCGAGGAGATTGGAAGTTGTTCCCTAAACCCAAAACCCTAAACCCAAAAGAATGCTTCAACTTGACGGCCTACTACAGTGCAAACTACATGTGTTCACTTGTGCCTTGCGAAAAAAAATGGACCTGGCTCGGGCGCTGCCACGTTCGACAGCGACTCTGGGTCCAGATTTCTCTACTTACTATCCCCTAAGGGTCCATGTAGCCAAATAGATATACTTTGACCTTAAAGTAGTCCCTATTTGGGTACTTTGGGGCCAAAGTATATCTATTTGGGTACATGGACCCTTAGGGATCTGCAACTGTTGGACTTGATGTCAAACCTCTCCTGCCTGGTGGCTGCCACTTGTGGATGTTTGGCGCAGTCGCATGGTGGAAGTGGGTCTGCTGCGTCATTCTCATGGGGTTTGCCACTGTTGGCAGGTAACGTGAGCATGACAGACTATGGCTGCAGATCCCTCACTACGGGGCTTGTCGGTGGATTCCTCGGCAATTCTTCCCTGCTGAACCTCCGAGTCGCAGACTATGCTGGGGAACACTGCTTCGACGCGGCCATCCATAACCTCCAGAGCATGACCAAGACCGGCGGAGATGGCCGCCGCCAGCTACGTGCGCATGTCTAGACGAGACGACACTTCGAGAGTGTATGCTACGTAGGCTGGGAGGAAGATGAGGTCGCCTACAGCTAGATTTACTGGAGCCTCTTGCGTGCCCTTGTTCGGTCAGCCATCGCTCGTGTATGTCTGAGCTTCATTTCGGAATCGCTACGTGTCTGTTGTATCAGTTACGCTGCTAATGCTACCGGCACGCCGAAAAAAGTAAACCCCGAGCCTGTACCCCAAAATCCTAAATCTCGAGCACAAACCCAAAGAAGGAACCCTTCAAGGACCCGGAACCCTAAACCGCTTATCTCCTTAAAGGCACATTCCTTCAGCGGTTTGTGTGGGGGTTCACCGCACCTTCCCCTTCTTTCCGTTTCCCTTAAGGGTTCAAAGGACCCAGTAGTCAGGCACCTGGGTTTAGGATAGTGGCTTTGGTGGTTCATATTAGGGAGAGTATAAAACCCCAAGCTCTCAACCCTGAACCCCTAAATCCGGAACCTTAAAAACACTTATCTTACCCTTAATCTTGGTAAACCCCTAAACCCCAACCCCCTAAAGGAACCCAAAGCCGCTTTAGCTACTTGGACCCCGTTGCCTAAAGGCTCCATGTACCCATAGAGTATATACTTAGACCCTAAAAGCACCTATATAGGAGCCGCTTTAAGGCCTAAGTATATACTAAAAGGGTACATGGGCCCTTTGGGTTTCGGACAGGTCTTAGTTCGCAGTCCACCTTCCGAAGGCAGCGAGGCAAGACGCCCCGAATGTTGGGGGTTCCTTTAAAGGGTTCTGGCGTTCATGGAATTGTTCTTATAAAGGTTTCCTGTACGGGCTTTAAGAGCTTTAGGGTTTGGTTAGTTTAGGGCTTTCGGGCTTTCGTGCATAGAGGTTTGAAGAACTATAGTGACAACACATCGGGAGGCCAATTTCTGACCTACTGGGCTTTCCTTGTTTCAAGACGTTTCGCGGAGTATCGGGGTAGCGACAAGTGCGACTTTCCTGGCTTGGCCAGCAGAGGATTTTATGCCCCGTTTTCAAGGCTTTAATGGTCCAGAGGAGTGCCCGTGGGTCCTCTTTGTTAGCATTCGACGGCGGAATGGGGCCGAAAGAACGAAGAGGTCAAGCTTTCGTCTTGCTACCGCAGTAGCAGTTGTTCTTTCGTGGTTCCTCACAGGGCTTGTAGCGGCTTTATAAGGGTTTGTCAGGGTTAAGTTTAGGAGTAGTTGGGATCGTATCTCAGAGTCACAGTCGCTGTCGTAGTCCCTGTATGTATACCTATATAATTGTAGTGCAAGTTTAATCAGGGCCTGACCTAACAATTAAAGCCCTTACATTGACTATTTGCGGTGTAGGGCCGGGGCTTTGGGCATGTTCGAGTGAGATCAGTAGAAGCTGGAGTGAATAAACCCCATCTAGTAGCAAGGGCACAATAGGAACGGAAGATAGATTGAGCTTCATAGAATTACGATTCTCCCGTGTGGTCACTGCGAGTCGAGGCCGAAAGCAAATCATCAGTACTTATTCAGACTTCAAATACATATATATATATATATATCTCTCTCTCTCTATACACACATGTATACATATATATATATATGTTGTATACATATATATATATGTATGTATCCTATGCTCTTATCTCCCTAAACCCCGAGTCCTAGAAAAGATTGGATTTAGCCTCGGAGTTGGGGAAACCGTCGGGGTTTAAAGTTTGCGGGTCGAGGTTTTGTGAGCATGACATGCCCGTAATTCGCGTCCTGCATCCTGAAGCTTCAGCATCTTGAACCCTTCAAGAGTCTAAACCCCGAAACTCTAAAACCTAAACCACTACACCCCTAAACCCGAAACCCTAAACCCCTACTCCCCGAAAACCCGAAACCGTAAACTTCCCCTTGAACCTGAAACCTCTCCCGAACCCTGAGAGCTCCCCCTTATGGTTCCCCTTCTTAGTAGCTGACTTACTACACTTAATTTGATGCTTTTTGGGATCATATGAATCCCTTATAGAACTGAAAGTCTATACCTTTGTTATAAGCTGATGAACTCAGCAGCTAAGCCTTGTGAACTCCCAAACCCTAAACCCTAAGCCTTAAACCCCTGTTTGCGGATTCTACTGACTTGGCGAGGCGGGAAAGGTGTTTAAAAAATCTTAAATCCTCTCCAGTCCTAAGCCCCGGCAGCGAAGGCTTCTGAAAGCTTCTCGCTCTTGCGCAGAATTTCCCAGAAGCCAGGATTTAGGGTTTAAGGTGGTTTAGGGTTTCCCAGAGGTGAAACTTGATCTTAGTGCGCTGTTGCGTGTAGAGCGCAAAACATGGAGGATCATTGTCCTCCTGCCTTTCAAGCAGCAAAACCACCATCCGGACTATTCCTGTGACTACCATCAGCAAACGCACCAATAGAAGCTCCTGCATAATTTTTTGTGCATCTTATCAACATTTCAAAAACATAGGGGCCGGAAAAAAGGTTTAAAGTTCTATTCACCGTACATTCGCTATTCTAGTTATCGCGGCCCCTATACTAAAAGCTTACAATACCCCTTATCGAGACCCTTTAAACGAACCCAGCTGGAGGTTCTACCAGGTAAGTCCTGTGACAGGCAGAGGCGCCGTGTGATGATAGCTCGTCGTGGGCTACCGCTGTCCAAGGGTCGGATGAAGGGTTCGATTTCCAACTCCTACGAGCGCAGCTTCTTGACGCATGGATTGGGCAGACAGAAAAAGGTTTATAAACCCTACACCCTGTTCACCCTAAACCCTGAACCCCAAAACAGCCCTAAACCAGCCCTAAACCCCGAACCAAACAGCAGCAGGTGCTGTTCCAAGGAGAAGGACGCGTGCCTCTTACGACCCGCCGGATACCCGAGGGAGTTGAGCCGCTGCCGGCTTGGGGCTTCTTAGCAGGTGCCTCCGAGGATTCCTTTTAAGGGATGGATCTACATGGGCTTTAGGGTTTAGGGTTCCTTTAAAGGGATCTACATGGGCTTTAGGGTTTAGGGTTCCCTTAAAGGGATCTACATGGGCTTTAGGGTTTAGGGTTTAGGAGTTTAGGGTTCCTTTAAGACATTAAGGGATCGACATGCGCTGAAAGACCCTTTCAAAGCCCGTTTGCTTACCGAAATCCGAATCCTGAGCAGCAGAAACCCCAACCTATGCCCAAACCCTATAAAATACCTAAGAACCAAAATTCCAAACTAAGCCTAAATCCGAAAAAAAAACATCTCCGAGCTCGTTTGCTGCCCAGTGAGGTTGGCCGCCGCTGCCGAAGATGGCGCCGTCGCAAGCGAGAGCGGATGAAAGGCCAGGGCTCCATGTTTAGGATTTATAGGGTTAGGGTTCAGGGTTTAGGGTTCAGGGTTTAGGGTTTAGGGTGTAGGGTTCAGGGTTTAGGGGTTTAGGGGTTCTAGGGGCCACCAAAAGGACATGAACCAGTTTACAAGGATATCCCTACCTTACTCCATATATCAGGGGATTTATATGGGATATCTCTATCTGAGTTTTGGCTTATGTGCCTTCTGGTTGGGGCCCGATGTCCGGTTTAGGAGGAAGGGCTTGGGATTTCGGGTGATAGTTGAGTTAGTAGAGATGTTTAGGGTTTAGGGTTCAGGGTGTAGCGTTTAGGGTTTAGCCGAATATGCGCCAATACTATCCAATACTATTCTTGAGGGCTCCTTGGTGGAGTTAGTTCTGCTCTAACATACCCCCTCTCCCAAACCCCATTCCAAGTCTGGAGACCTTAAATGGCAGTCGGGCCGGTCAGCTTCAGTTTTGTGGGACCCGGCTTTTGAGGCTTTGTAGGCTCTAGAAAGACTGCGTGGAGCAATGCATAGAGGCCGGCATGATTAGTAGGATTCGCCCCGTATAGTCAGATTCCACTATTCCCTCCCCCCCCCTCCCCCGAAGCCGAAGCCATAACCCTAAAGCCCAAACCCTAATTTTTAAAGGCGCCCCAGGTAGGTCTTCGGGGTTTGACGGGGTGAGGGTGAGGGATGAAGTCCAACAAAGGGCCCCTTACGGATCAGAGTAGAGTTTGCAGGTAAACTTATGACAGTACCTTATACTAGCATAGCCGACGAGTTTTGTGCAAGCACTGACATGGACTATATGAAGAACAGTAGGTTTTGGTAGTTCAAGGTCCAGCTGGAATAAGGGCTATAAGGAGAGAATATGAGTAGCAAGTATTCAGACCTCCTACATGAATGAAATGTCACTTGCACTCTAAATCCCAAACCCTAGACCCCTAAAGCCTATATCCATAGCTACCAAGCCCCTAAACCCAAATCTACCCGAAACCTAAAACCATAAACGCTAAACCCCTACAAAACCGTCCAAGTCCAGCCTTGAAGCGTCAAGGCACATTGGTGCGGATGACCTGTTTGGCAAGGCCAGTTTGGGTTTTGTTTTTAGGGTTTAGGGTTGTAGAGTTGAGGGTATACAAGGTTTGGGGACTAGGCCACGGGCTTTAGGCTGTCTAGAACTTAGAGGCCTATGGTTTAGAGTTTAGGGTATAGGTTCCTTGGCTTTTGACAGGTTTAGGGTTTAGGCTCTAAGGGTTTAGGGCCTAGGTTTTAGGGCTTTAAGGATTTAGTGTGTAAGGCTTTAGGAATTAAGGATTCAAGGGTGTAAGGTTTAAGATATAGGGCCCTAAACCCTAAGCCCCAAACCGGTTTTATATGTTTCGGGTTTTATTTTACATGCGGCTCTCAGGGCTATCTGGGTTTATTGTCTGCCCAACTCTGTTCTCGCTTCCAGTTATGGCTGGCTCCCCATGAGGGGTCCTTCTTACAAGGGTGCCGCGCTGTTTTTGGGACCTAAGAAGGGTCCCTAATTTGGAGAACTACCGTACCCATGTGTTTGGGGTGACATGCAACAGCCGCCTACGCATTCTAAACTCTTCCAAAACCTGAGCCGTTTCAATCATACTTAGAGGCTCGTACCCTAGCCCTTTTGTAGGGTATATGACTAGGATCTGTTTATATAGAAAGGTGGGTATCCTAAAACAGGGGGTAGGCTACGAGCCTACAGGTAGAGCCTAACCTGCATACGCCATACTCCAGGGCCACTGAATCCCTGAAGCTCAAAACTCCCTCCAGGTACCTACGCTCCAGTACCCCCTATAAAGTAGGTACCTGGAGGGTTAGGGTAGGTATGTGTATATATATATATATTATAGATACATATATATATATACACACACACTTTTCAGAAACCCTACCTACCGTAAACCCCCAAACCCCAAAAAACCCTCTAAAGCTTGTAATCTTATTGAAAGGATCCCTTGTAGCAATGCCAGAAGGAACTCTAGAAACTCCACAAAGATCCGACCCCCTAAGCCCTAAAGCCTACCCTAACCCCAAATAGCCTACCATGTTTAAGGACTTTTTCTTAAAGAAATCATAATAAGGAACCCTAAAAAGGTAGGCTTTATAGGGTCCCCCTAAACCATAAACCCTAAACCCCTAAACCCTAAACCCGGACCCCTAAACCGCTAGAACCCTCAAAGCCTAAACCCTAAAC
>CAJNJA010039475.1:0-58972 GCA_905231915.1 Symbiodinium necroappetens | reverse complement strand
CCCACTAGGAGGCTACTCCCTTTGTTAGACGGAACCTCTCAGGTGGCAGATTAGTGTGCTTCTCAGACCTTGTAGCCTGCAGCTTTTGCTAGACGGACCCCCTAGGAGGCTACCCCCTTTGTTAGACGGAACCCTTCTGGTGGCAGAGTACTTTGCCTTTCTTGCGCAATTGAATCGAGCTTTGTTGTCGCGTCTGGGCGCGCTACACGCGCGCGCTAAAAAGGTTTTTTATTTATTAATAAGTTGCCACCGGAGAGGGCGCGCCCGGCAAATGCAAACATGCTCTCGCACCTCGATGTCCGTGCTCTTCTTCGGAATAGCAAGTGCACAAGCTCAAAAAACAAAGACTCTTTTTGTTGATGTGATGGCTCATCGTTTTATTTTTGCACTAAACAGATTTAACTTCAGAGAACGGAGAGCTGGGATGTCCACCATAAACGAAAAACTTGGAATTCGTATTGAAGTTCCAAAACGCAAAAACTTTGCAAGTACGTGAGTATCAGCTGTCCAAAAGTTTTGTTTGTGGCCTGAAATTGCAATCTTTTTTTTCAAGCTCTCGGAAATTTTGTCTGAATCGAATTAGCACGAGCCTTTATGGGTTTTAAAGCATTTTCACTTTGTCTATCTGTCTGTTCCTGCAATCAGACTGCTTCTCTGTCTCTATCTGTTTTGTCCTCTGTCTCTGTCTATGTCTGTGTTCTGCTTTGCCTGCTTTCTGCAATAGCACAACACGACATTTGTCTTGCGGGCTCCTCACACGCTAGCAACAGCAACGGTTAGAAAACCGAAGTTTAAACTCTGTTAGACTGGTGCGTTGGGACCTGAGAGGGTTCGTTGGAGTTCAGAAGCTTCGCGTCAGAGCTTCGCGGACCTCCCCAAAAAACGGTTCGAGCTTGGGATCTTTGTTGCAACTCTGAAGCTGCTGACGTCTCAAGTTTCTGAGCTTTGCTAGTGTTTTGGAGCTTCTGACGTCCCAGTTTCAAAGCTTCGCCGCTCTGAAGTTCGTGACGCTCGCGCTTCCGAGCTTTACGGACGCTTTGAAGACGTCTCAAACGTGGGAGCGTCGCTGACATTGAAGCTGACGCCTCAACTTTTGGATTTTCAGGACGAAAACTCCTGCGCTGTCATGATCAGGACTTTGCCTGAGCCGGCACATGAGCCCATTTGTCCGGCTGTCATGACCACTGTCATGTGCTGCGGCAGGTTGGCTTCAAGGTGTCCAGAGAACGACCACTTGATGGGCAGCTATGATTCATAATTACGCACGGGCGCTCGGCTACATCAAAACACACACACTAAACCCAATCTCAGTGTCAAAACCGCGTCAAAAAAACAGGTACGCAACAAAACAAATAAAAAAAAACAAGTTAAGAAGGAAATTCAGATAAATCAAGACAAAAAACATCTTAATTTTATACCGCCCGTCATTTTAATATATAGTCCTCAAAGGATTTAAACCCGGAGGAAGTAAATTTGCAATTGATTACAAGGAAAGGAAAACAACAGTAGCCCCCAACGACAATGATGCAACTCTTGCACCTCTTCCCCATGCATGTCGCAAAAAAATTCGCGTGCGGCCTCATGCGAAAAGGCCAAATTTTGCGTTTGTCGATGACCAGATGTTTTGCAGCTTTTTGGACGGGGAGATGATAGCTGCAGTAGACACCTGCAGTCATGGTAACCACTCATGAGGACGCTGCAGCGGTTGGTGTTGTGATCTGCGGGTGCCCTGACATCATCAAAAGCCAGCCCATTCCGCAGGATGATTACGACTATTTGTACAAGGTCGTGTTGGTCATTGTCCAAGTTCGCAGGAAGTTGTTCATGCCTTGGACCTTAGATTGTAATGATATCGTTCTCAGGTGGGTGATGCAACCGTCGGAAAAACACATTTGTTGCCATGTCCTCAGGTGCTAGCGATGCTGCAATCTCGCACAAAGCTTGTTCGAATGCATAGGTCGCGATACATCAAAGGATCCTTGCCGAAGAACCCGACGGCAACGTACGATGCTGAGATGAGAGTGTAGTAGATCTGAGGAAGCGTCGTGCGACACGCAAGCGGCCCTGGTTGTCAGGATCGGTGTTGAATTCGCAACCCGAACGGTGCCACTTGCTGCCGATGGCTCACTTTGTTGATATTTCGGGACCGAGCGATGCACGGCTATTGCGCATCAACAGGTGGGCGGTACTGTCAAAGCACAGATCTGGGACACCGCTGGGCAAGAAAGGCGGGCATTTACTTCCTGGATTGTTTGCATCTTTTTCTATGTTACTCATGGAAAAAGTACGCCTTTGCATGTGACATCTCAGGTACCGAGCAATTACTAGCGCTCACTACCGGCGAGCTGTGCGCCAGCTGCTGTTTCATAGCGGGTGGGGGACTCACATGAGTATTCAAATCTGCTGCGTCCTGGAAGGTTGGCGCTTTGCTGGTCTACGATATAACCAGGGAAGGGACCTTCAAGAGCTGCACAAAATGGATGGAGGCGAGGCCTGTATTGCAAGTGCCGATGCAACTCGAGTCCAGACACGGGAGTGCCTGAAGGAGCTGCGACAAAGCGCAGAACCCGACATCGTCATTATGCTTGTGGGGAACAAGGCCTGCAGCAGATTGCTGCGAATGTTATCGTAAGTGAGTTTCACATCGCATCCGCAGGTTGACCTGGTAGAAAAGGACCCCTCGCAACGGCAGGTCGTGCTCTGTTGCCATCGTGTTGAGATGCAGAAATGCAGTCTGTGTCACGGCATCCGCATGTCGATCTAAGAGTTGTACACGACAAGCATGAAGTCTCTTGCAGCAGGTCTATTATGATGCGGCACAAGAGTTTGCGAAACTTCACGGTCTGATCTTTGCAGAGGTGACGGATTGCAGACAATGTTTCCAGTCGGGTTCGCATTCTGCTGCAAGTTCCTTAGCAAGCATGACATGAATGAGGCCAGCGCCGTGACCGCCCACAACGTAAAGTATGTGTTCGAGCATCTCTTGCAGGCCTCTTCCTTGTAGCAAACGGCCAATACTGCTTGTGTCTTGAGCACAGGAGATCTATGAACAGACCTCCAAGAGAAGAGAGCATCAAAACATGAACCAGAATATGGTTGGAGTCGGAGGCGGCATACAGGCCTCGGCCCCTTTGTTTCTCGCCTGCGTTTCTTCCTCGCAGTCGGCCTGTCTCTTTCTTCCCTTGTGCCAGGTTGCTGCCATCGGGCCAAAGACCGACAGCACGCGACTCAGCAAAGCCCCAGCTGGCGAAGAGTGAAGAAAAAACCCATCCATCTTAAGCTCGTTTACTTAGGTTGTGACAATTCTTGCTAACCTCGCCGGCGGGATGTTCCGCCCAAGCAGCGGTGCTCCATGAGACATGTCGGCACCGTTCTGCAGAGGGCTCATGCCGCGGCATCAATTGTGCAGTACAACGTGGCAGCAGTGCCTGAAGCACACTTGACTTGCATGCTTACTGGTGCGGAAGAGGCAATTAGGCAGATCTTGCTGCAGAAATTTGTGGCAGGATATTTGCTCAAATGCATGTGGCAAAGACCACCGGAGTCAGTGCTTGCTTGTGGCCAATGCTTCCGCGAGTAGTTTATGACGGCTCGCTGCCGGTGCCCTCGGCTCGATCAAAACTTCCCTGCGTCTGTTGGGTCGTACCTCAAGCTCAAGTTTTGAATTGTTGTAGCGTGTTCACGAATCTAGGGAATCGCAGTGAAGCAGCATGATTCGCCGACAATCCAGGACGTCGAGATTGTGTTCCTGGCTTGTGTTGACCTGTGCTGCGCTGTCCACGTGCATTTAGCATGGTCAGCAGCATCAGCTGTGGCTCAAGTGTCCGTGGCACTCCATGCCAAGATGGTCCTCACCTCGACGGTGTTGCTGCAGTGAAGTGTGCTGCTATGGCTCAACTGCAAGGCCAAGAATGAGCCGGTCCAGGCTTGTTCGAGTGAGAAAGACACCAGTGTTTCCTTTGAGAGAACCCTCGGCTTGCCTGATCAGGGCCGCATCAAGAACTTCAACATTTTGTGGAATGCAAGGCAGAATGAGGTCATCGGAACTGAGGACGAATCTCAGAGGGGCGTAAGGCGTAAGGTGTAACTTGGACGTACTGTGCGCTTCATGGGGGGCTCTTACGGGGTCCATGTATGCCGTGACGAATGCGATTTCGCCTTGTCCAGGACAAGCTGAGATGGGCCATGCTGGACAAGCAGATGGAGTTTCGGAGGTCCCAAGGAGAAATCAGGACGCGTCCGAGTGCGCACGGGATCTGGAGCCATGGAGCATCCAGGTGGAATGTAAAGTGCGTTGTGTAGAGGACAGTGAAACTTCCCAGAGCACGTGCCCCAGAATGCGGAACATCTCTTCGGTGCGGTACGAGTTGCGAACCAGGCCCACACCAACATCGGGCCTTTTCCTGGCTGCAAGAGGTGCAACTGTTGCAAGTTACAGGCATAATTCCGTTCTCTGTCTTTACCTCTCCCTCTCTCTCGCTTGCTCTGTCTCTCTCCCTCGCTCTCGCTCTGCTCTCTCACGGTGCACATGCTTTCCTACACGTGCAAGTGCATCGAAGACATCTGAATCTGGAGAGTGTGCATTTCAGCTGCTGCTGTCGGAACAGGAATGCCCAGTTGTCACCTCGAAAGGTGCGCTGCTGTGGCTGCGAACAAGACTATGCTAGCGGTATGCAATTGTTCCGTCCCGCGCAGAGCGCCGCCGTGTGCTTCTTGGAGCAGCGTTTATTAAGGCCGGGCTGCGGGTGTCAGACGGGACTCAGATCGAGTAGCAGACCCCACTCTGTGCCGTCACAGGGCAGACAGTGACAGCAAACTCCTGACCATGCGCGACAGTCTTTATGACGGTGTCAGCGGCACTGCGAGCATCTCAGGGACAGCTCAAAAGAGATTCCTTCAGAACTCCGCTTGACCTCAGGGCGATGGCCGCCACAAGTACCTGAAATTGAGGGCTAAGACGAGCATCCAGTCACGGTGCTTCCAAACTTGCAAGACTGCAGACAGTCTGCTCGCCTTCAGTTGATGCTCTCGCCGTCAGACCGTCAGGTATGGAGATGAGCCTGCAACAACGTCACAGGAGTACGGGTGGAGTCGCCCGACAGGCCCGGGGCAACAACTTCAATAACTTCAGTTTGCGGCCCCGGCCACATGAAGATGCCTTCATGCAGCAGGTGAATACCGAGCATCGCCGCTGGAAGCCAAGATGCATCTCGGGGGGGGGGGGGTTGTGTAACAGCATTGCTACACGGCAAATGCCGTTGCCACAAGCTACGCCGTTGCCACAAATGACACAAAGGTATTGTCACAAACCCGGTGTGGCGGAGGCCTTCAATCGGCCGTGCGGGGCGATCACGTGCAAACGCTCGGATGCGTTTCTGCCATGGCGCATGCCCGTGGTAGAAGACCTATCCCAGGTACAAGGACTTGCCTCTCCAGTCGAAGCCTTGAGGCGGGTTCCCGCCGTGCCAGAGCCTTAGCCGCACTTCTGGAGAGTGGAACCTCAGCCAACCTCACCATGAGGACCTGGGCAGCGCAAAGTGTCACTCTGGCGCTCAGAGCAAGCTCTCAGCAGACTTCGCTAAGCGAAGTTTCTGCACTGACGAACGTCCTGCAAGTTTGCAGAAGCGGCCAAACAGCACACAACGATGAGCACAGTTGCAGCGAGGAAACATGTTCATACAGATGGGTGCATCTTCTTCCATTGCTGTTGTTTCTAACTCAAGACAGCCTCTTCAACCGTCACGTGCCTGAGTACCACGTGGCACTTCGACTGCAGTTAACTGGTTCGTGTCCATTGCCTCGTGAGTCCTAGTTCTAGTCGTCTCAACGGCCAGCATCTGAATGGGCCTCTGCTCTGCTTGTGTCCGGAGAGTCTCGAGGCCAGGGAAAGCATGAGGGCGAACCGCTCTGGGTCGAGATCTCGGTCGGTCCCGGCAGCAAGCTCTAGCTGCCGTGCAGAGAGTGAGATGCTATAGGCTTGATAGGCTTTACTGTGTTTTTCCATATTACTTTGCGGAGCGTTCGAAATAATGCGACACTGTCCAGGGCGCCCCAACAGTCTCGAAAGAATGGCGTGGGCTTGATGAATGCCGGGTCCTCGTATCCGAGTCTTTTTTTTCAACCTGGGCTCAGTTCTTAGCCGGTGCGCAACTGCTTAAGGCCATTCAACGACAGAAGAGCAGGTCACCCGGTCTTTCCTTCCCACTGCCCGCAAGATACTTTGTGCTTGCTTTTGACCTGGTTTTGCTGCTTTGGAGAGAACCAGCACACTATCGCTGCCAGGCCCCAGACGGCACCGCGGCAGAGGCAGCTCCATTTACACACAGCCTTTGCTTGTTGGCACAACTTAGTTGCCGAGATTTGACACAGACATGCCGCCATGCAACAACAGATCTTGAGAGCAACTGGAGGGTCCACGTTTGCATGGGGAGCATTGAAACCAGGCAACATGTTCCGGCTCTGCGTACAGGACAGGACACACTCTTGAGCACGCATGTTGTTGCGGACTACGTGCACCTGTTTAAATTAAGCTGAGGGTTGTAAAGCTCATTGACTTGATTAGGCAAAGCGCCAGTCAAAACCACGCATGTTACAAGTGCGTTGCACGTGGCACATGACTGAGCCGCAGTCTGGCGGGCGTCCAGGTGGTTCCCACCGCTGCATGCAGTGTCGAGAGACATAACGGCATTTCGTCCTACTTATCCGAACCGTTCAACATGAATCACGAGTTTGCACGATGCAGACCAAGTTGCCTCCATCTCATTGGTTTCTGTTTCCGTGTACCACGAGACCCTGAGCATCTATCTCCGGCAGCGTCTCATGGGCCCACGGAACACAGTTCGTGCGAGGGGACAGAGCTTAGCATCGGATGATTGATACCTGCGGTCGGTGGGGCAGCAAGAGTCGCTACTTTGTCTGCATAGCAGGGGGTCTCCTGCCAGCGATCCCGATTCTACATTGGCTCGCTCCTAAGCATGGTTAAGCCACGTTGAAAAGAAAATGGAATCGAGAGAGAGTCCAAAGCTGGCGCAGGCCGCTCCAACCCCAGCGCCTGAACCAGGCTTGGAAGCGCTTTCGTCCTCTTTCCAAGCGTGGCTTCTTTTGGGCCAGAGGCTCTACACCTTTGCAGCGGGCGTCGCGGCCTTGTACATACGATGTCTTTATACGTGCACCTTGAGGGAAGAGATATTACATGAACTGCCATGGCTTTCTACCGCAGGCCCACTGCAGACCTTGGAGCATCGCCAGGGCCCTCACCCACAGAGCTGGATCCCAAGGGCTGAACTGGCTGCATGTTGTGGTTCCCGATCGCGTCACGAGCGGTCGAGAATGATTTAGGGGCCGGCCCTCCATTGGCCCGTCCGCCCGCTTGTTCCTGTCGCTGGGGATACGAGACTTCATTAGCTTCCTGCAAAGCCGCATGGGCATCAGCATCAGCATCGGCGGGTTTCCCTCTCCCTCACACCGCATAGAGCTCGCTCTACCGCTTCGTGCCGGCCACGGCGGTGGGCCGGATTGCCAGTTGCCGCCGAACCCGTCAGTCAAAAGCGAGCAGCGGCATGCCTGCAGCAGCAAGCGTAACGCTGCGTGCTCCTGCCTGATCCCCAAGGTGGGTTTTGTGTCCACAGTGCTTGGGGGTACAGAAGTATCTGCATTCGGGATGATGTCGGGCTTGACTTGGCGCTTTGAGGATCCCCTGCACGAGGTGATAATGTAATAGAAATTGAAAGTACACTGTTGAAAGTTGACCTGACGATACTATGACAAGAAAGGCTCGCAAAGACACTTCACTAACACTCGTAATTGTCGGGCGGGAGGTGGTGAGTCGTTGAGGGGCCGGGGAGTCAAGATCTGGGAGGGCGGGATGGGTGAGGGTCAACAACAAAGACAGGAACGATGGATAGGAAAACGAGGAAATTCAGAAGCGGGCCGGGGGAGTGGTGCAGAAAAAGGGGAGCCGAAAGGCAAGACTTTACCGGTGCCAATGCCGGGTGGGCGGATGCCGGGTCTCCGCACGGATCGATTGAGTGATCAGGTCGGCCATGAGTGCAGCACCTTCGGGCAACCAGAGGCTTTGCACTGAGGGGATCCTGCTTTTCGGTCTTCATGCACAGGGGCGGAGATTAGGCCTTCGGGCTTCGAGTGTCCATATTCCATATTTTAGGGTTTACAGACAGTTTGGGGTTTGGTCTAAGTGTTTGGGTTTTTTTTGGCCTTTTGGATCTGGAGTTTGGGCTTAAGGACGAGGGTTTTGGGCCTGTGGTTGTGGCCTTCTGCTTGAGCTTTAGGGTCGACGATCAGGGTTTGGGGTTTGGGGTCTGCCCTTTGTGGGTTTCGCTTTCAGGGCTTGGGGTCCAGGCTTCCGGGTTTAGGATTTGGGCTGTAGGTTGGGTTTAGAGTTTCGGCCAATGCTGTTCGGCCCTGACAACAGTCTGGGGTGCGGGCTACGCAATTCCGGGTTTGGAGTTCGAAGGAAATGAGGGCTTGCGGGTTGGCAGGTTTATGCTTTCGAGGGTTTGGGGACTAGGGCTGTGGGTATGTGGGTTTCGGGTCTGGGGCTTGCAGTTTATAGGGTTTAGGGTCTGGGCCGTGGGCTTGAGGGACTTTCGAGTTTGCGGGCAAAAGTTTGGGCTTAGGGATTCGGGTTTGGGATTGGGCTTTGGGGACTGGGATTCTAGGGTTTGGGATGGGGCTTTGGGGTTTACGGTTTGGTGAGGGTTTGTTGAGCGACTCAGTTTTCGACAAAACAGATAACACCGTTTATCCAACAGAGAGAATGAGAAAAATAGCAAAGACAAATGAAGAAAATCGGCGAATGCTACAAGCAACAGGAGAACAAAAGATATGCTTGACACAAGACAAAGAAGCCACACCCTGTTACCAACAACAGGGACAGAGGGCTTGCGGCCCGCATGCTGGACATGTGCATGAGTGCCTGCCGCAGGGAATCTGGAACTGGTTCGGGACTGCTGAAGGTCCGCGCCCCAAATAGCTGCACTGGTGTTTGTGCACTTGTGTCAATGAAGAGGGCTTCTGAAACCTACCTGAGCGTGGCGAGTGCGCGAATCTTGCACCAGGCCACGCAAGAGGCGCATCGCATGAGCTCTCCACGCGGTACGAGACACTTGTATGAGACTCAAGACAACAATCAAGCAGCACACAACAAGCCCTTTGCGGCGGAGCTTCATGTGAATGAGTGTCAAGACTCAAGATCTGCATATTCTCGGATGATGGTATCTTAGAGGCAGCTACTGTTCGGGATGCGTTTTGCCGATTGTTCGAAAAGGCTGTCGGTCACACAGGAGGGAGTGACAACCCCCTGGTGGCTTTGCCATTGCAGGTAATTATTTGCTTGCTTAGCCAGATCTCCGGCTCTTCGATCTACAGGGCTGAGAGATACTAAAACTGAAAAGTTAAGAAGCCAAGCAACCTGAACAGGTTGCCGAATATTAGGACCTATTAGGAAGCCGATGAAAGCACGTGAAAACCAACAGATAGTCAACCGCACGCGTTGGCTTGGATCCGTCCAAGATGACCAAGTCTGACATCAGTCAAGAAGTGGTTTAGGGTCTTAGCACTCGCGCAGGGGCAAGCTGACCAAGACTGACTGTACTCGTGAAGCTTCACGGCTCGGGAAATGGAGCACGTGTTGATAATGCTGAAAGTCACCTCTATCTAGAAAGCCCAGCTGAGAGAGGTCTCAGAGAAAAGTGCGCTTCTCATTCTCCATTATCAACCCTTTTAGCAGGGGTCAGGACAGAGTCATGTGGTGCATTTTGATTGAGGCGCGCTCTGTCCTGGTTTCGGCAAAGGAACCGGCAGGCCTGCTTCGGCGACATTCGGTTGCGGGCGGCTTCGCTCCATGAGTCGATGGAGGTATGCAGGGACTTGCCAGACGAGCGTTTGGTACTCAGTTTTGCAATGAGCATCCTGCTGTGGGGAGCTGTGGGGCATGATGCTCACCCTACACGGCATTGTCGGATGCTTGGGGCCGTACTTCAACAGAAGCAGAGCTTCTTGGAAAGGCTTGCACGGTCAAAGACAGGCACATCAATAGATGAGTTCAGAGCTTGGTGTGCAATGCTTGTTGATGAAGCCGCTGTACAACTGCAAATTGCTGGCCAACAGCTGCAAGTTATGTTTCTTCCAGTCTTCCATGCCAGAGCCAAGCCAGTCAGTCTTGAAGGGCGCCACCGGACCTGGACGAAACCTTGTTACATGTCGCAGTTTCAGTTTAGTGTCAGTCGGTTTTACAAGACACAATAGTCATTCTCGAAGAATGTCATAGCGTCTTGCGAGTGCTCAGCACCACAAAGGTCTGGCACACCCTCTGAGCCTGCAAGGCCTGTGCCTTAGTCGGAGCCAGGCGGGCTGTGTAGCCCACCAGCTTCGCCTGTCACCCTTGCGGGCTGTGCTCCTGCTTCTTTCTGTTTGCAAGGAGTGACTATCGGGGCTCGTGCTTTTCTTGCTGGGCCATCCTGCTTTGACTAATCATGTACGTGGCAGCTTTGCAGCGTAGGCGCGCTGGGGAGAGGGAAGATGGCAGCTATAGTGCTGCCAGCCTGGCATGCTCACCTGGAGCCAGCACCGGACCACTGCTTTGTTCTATTGCAGGCTAAGCAGAACTTGTGAGAACTTTGAGTTGATGCTCTCAACCCTCTTCCAAGCTGCTGTCGACGATCAAATCAAGAAGGAGAGAGAGTCAGGCGTCCTTGACACAGTTTCTGCATTCCCAACCGATTCCCGAACAGTATTCGTTGTCTGTCTGTGCACTACTTGACCTTCTCGGGCAGTCAGGTCGATTGCTGGTGCTGTGAAGCCGGCCCTAAGCAGAGTCTGTGACTTAGTGCTCTATGTCTCTGCATGATATGACGTCGTGAAGTGTGGTGAGGCAGGTGTGCGCGGTGCATGACATATCTGAGGCTCGTTCCATGCCAGCTCCGGAAGAGCAAGGCACGGGCGATGTCTCTGAGACAAAACTGCAACTACTCGTGACAATGTTTCAGCTGCGAGGAAGAAGCTCCTCCGATGAAGTTCCTGCAAGCAGCGACCTCTGACTGTGCGATTCGAAATTCATTATGTGTCGAACCCGTGTTTGCAGTCTTTTGTTACAAGACTCTTCACTTGCCAGGTCCACCAGAGTCGACAAGCGATCCACCGGCGGCACCGAGGCTGTCGGGATTTGTTGCGGAACTTGTTCTGGCGACCGGTTTTGGAGGCGACGCTCCCCAGTCGTCACAGAAGTCGCCGAAGTCGAGGAGGTGTCGGATGTGTCGGAGGCTCAGCTCCTGCTCCGAGATGCTCCGAGCCGAGCCCCGAGCTCATCCGAGCTCCCGGATCTCCGAAGCTTCCGGGGATAAGAGGTAAGATTAGCACACATCGTCCTGGTTCGGGCTGCCTTAACAGCACAGGCCAGCAGCTGCATCGCCTGACACAAAGTCAAGCAGGCAAGCGACCTACAGATATGCTCTCGTTCGAAGTGCGGCTTGGAAAACTGTTTCGGTTTCGAGGTTGCCCCCCCAGCAACTGCGCAGGCAAGTGCTCGCTTCTTCCTTTCTTGACACCGGTCTCTGCCTCTGCGAAGCAGGCGCACAGCGCTCATGGCGGTGGACCTGGAAGAAGGGCCCTCGGTGCACTCGCAGATTCGCAACCTCTTCGGGCTGGAAGCCCGGAATGCCGTCCGCTCGGTGCGGAGTTCAACTGGCCGACTTGAAGGAACGGTGAACGGGTCGATCCCAAGACATGGGTGGCTTTTGCTGAGAAGCTGCAGTCAGATGCCTAGTGGGGCAGGGCAGAGATGGAGGTGTGGCTGAGGCCATCATGATCTGTGTGCCATGCTTTGCAAGAGGCATTCTGGGCAATCTCAGCCGATGGCACGGGACCAAACTGAACACATAGGTTTTTAACCGTCCAGGGATGTCCTCTCCATGGCGCAGCCTTCATGAGGCTGGCCATTTGGATGCAGAGGACCACGAAAGGAAAAAGGCGCAGAAGGCGAGCCGAGCGCTGCATGCGCTGCATGCGCTGCATGGTCTGGCTGTCGCTGTCCCTGGGGGGTGAGCTTGGAGGCAGCCGACGACGAGCACGTCCACTTTCTCAGTGACTCGCGAATTCTCCAGGGTGAGCCCAGATTGCTTGTGATGTGTCAACGCCTGAACCTGAAAGCTCTGCTCCAGTACTTCGTGACCAACCGGCGACACCCTCTACTGCGAGGATCAGAGATGCACGCAGGCTCGGAGCTTCCAAAATCTGAGTACAGAAGCAGTTACAGCGAAAGCTCAAGTTTGGTGGGAGGCCAGCGCAGCGCAGAGCGATGTCAGCTGCTTTCACCGATCGTGGCGTGCTTCAGATGCACAGCCTGGCTCTCAAGCGCTGGAGCAAACTGCTGCAAGCCCGAAACAGGTCCGTCTGCGTGAAGGCTGGCACTCTGAATATGTTATCTTGAGGTGTGCTGTAGCTATGGCAACTCGGCAAGTCGGCAGGCCAAGCCGCCCAAGCGATCTTTAACTACCAGAGTCGCAGCTACGAGGACTTGGGGCGAAGCATGGCGAAGCACTGGACATGTGCAAAACCCTGCGAAAGCTGGTGCTGCTAATGGAGGGCACGGCTGTTCTCCTCCAGGACGGGTGGGGCGTATCAACCTACCAGCCTCTGGAACAGCATCCAGCAGGCTCTCCTGTCGCAGACTGTCCTTTCTTGGTCAGCAATCAGTCCGTGTGCTCAGATGCCGGAGGTCAGCCGACGCACGCCTGCACTCACAACGTCGTGGCGGACGGCATCATTGCAATGTCTGACAAGCTAGACAGTGCTAGGTCAACATTCAACATTTTGCAACATGGCCTGCATCAGAAGAGGACCCACTCGCTCCTAGTGCCGGGCTCGGCGCGTACGTTACGAATGCTTGCTACTCAGTTCTCCACTTCCGAGGTAATCATTGCTACGGGCAGGCGGATAGCCCTGGTGTCAGAAAGGCTCGCTGTCCGAAGCACCGGCGATCGTGACATGTTGCTCATAGCAGTTGCAGGCATTTGAGTATGCTCAAGGTGCCCGCGGAACTGAAGCTGACTCCAGTGTATTTGCGCACATTGCAGTAAGGCCATTCACACCTGGTGCAGGCTGCGCTCATGATCACGAGATACTCTTCCAGCAGAGTATGAAGCGCAAGGTCGTGGCAATCCGTTCGCAGTTCCTGCGACATCCCACTCTATCCCGCTCTCGGAAGGGCAGGGTGAGCAAAGAAACCTTGGAGCAGTGGAAAGCTGCGAAGAGGACCGGGCGAGCAGCCGAGGCCATGAGAAAGCTGAGTTCGCTTTGCCTCAGCCACCAGGCACAGCGATTTTGCTTGACATGCCAGGGTGGTATCAGAAAGTCGCCAGAGGCGTTGTGCTTCTTCCGCATGGCTGAGAGATGAGCTCGGTGCTGGCAGGGTGGAAACCCTACTCTGCTTCGCTCCGGTGCGTCGTATGTGCTTAATCCCCGAGTCCGCAGCTTAGGACGTCTTACTGGCCATCTCTCTCCTTGTTTGGTTCATGCCATTAATGCAGTCTGCATGACTCAGGATGAGGATCCTCCACATCCACACGATCGGTTGTTCAAGGAGAGGAAGGCTCGACTGATGGAAGTCGTGAGATGTTTACGAGCTCGGGGGGGGGTGCTTGCAGGCAAGAGGTGAGTTCCGGTATGGCTATTCGTCAGAATCCCATCGGCAATCCATCAACTGGAATCAAGATCTCTACAGGTTGGACGCTTCAGCTGCTTGTTGTGCCAGTCAGTTCTTGGGAAACTTCAATGCACCTATACTTTCTCGACAGCTGACAGGTTCGAAGTACTGTCCTACGGCGGTGAAGGTTGCCGTGCGTTGTACCGTGCAACGCAAGCTCCTCAGAGTGCCGCGAACATGGTGGATCCTACAATGTGGGCCCTGCAGAGAAACTATGTGACTATGGGGTAGTAATAATCTGAACTGATGGAGACTTCTCGCAGGTCATGCCCGCACAAGCCGAGCAGTGTCTCGACTGCATCACAGTTGTGGGCTCGGCAGGTCTAGGCTCGTGCGGTTACCGGGCTTCCTTGTGCCTTCACAGACAAATTCATGAGGCATCATTCCTGGTGCCACACGGGTCCAAGGCAGCCACTTAAGCACAACTCCGCGGCGATCTTGCACTAACTGACCGAAGCCAAGCACCGCAGTGGGAAAGCCCAGACAGACGGCCAGAAGCGGAGTCCTTGCACTACTAACCGCAACCACACCGCCAAGGAGACCCAACGCGCGGCGTGGCGGGCGGACAGTTACAAAGGGGGTGTTCTCGCACGTACTCACTCACAACCAGCCGGTGACCGGTCAGAGCCGTGACCAGAAGCGCACTTACTAGCCGCTGCCAAACACAGCCGAAGGGAAACACTTCCCCTTGCATGGGCAAATCGGTGCCAGCGCAGCCTGCCCTTAACAGGAATAGCAACTGCGGCGACGGCATTCTCACATTTGCTAGCCGAAGCTAACACCGCATGGAGTTAAGGCCGAATCACGCTGGCAAAAACACACGGACTGCGAGCTAGAGACCACAAACCTGCTATTCCTGGATGAGCTGCAGGTTTATGATTTGTTTGCATGATCCGGTCACATCTACACGGCGCCGACTTGAACGATCTTGAGGAGCAAGTGCAGAACAGAGCCTGGTGTGGCCTGCCATGTTTGCGACTGGTATATTTTGGAGCGACGGCATGAATGCTAGTGGTCACTTACGGCGGCAGCAGGAACATGTCGCACTGTGACTTCCTAAGACGGGCAGACTCAAACACCCACAATGAGATTAAAAGAATTGTGCTGCAGTATAGATATGCCGTGAGAAAGAACAAGGGTAGTTGTGAATTGTACGGTAATCTTGGCGGCTTCCGTGGCAATGCTGCTTGTCACTATCAAAAAGGATCTTGATTGCCGCAGAATGGTAAGAAAGACTGTTTTGCTGTGGTGGAGGTGCAGGCCGAAATCCGATCACGGGCCAGATTCAGGAGAGCTTTGCTTGGAAGTGCCGACTGTGCCTCGCGGGGATGTTCGCACAGGATGAGAATCGGACGCCACGGCGACCAACGGAGCACACGCAGAAAGCGAGGCCTAGTTGCCAGCTTTGTGTCCGTGTCCGCCTAATGGTGCCCGTCGCAGGGAGAAGGCGGGCAAAAGCGTCAAGACCTTGACCAATCACCAGGACCTTGAAGCCGAGGCCGTGCTAGATTTGTTTGGCAAGTGTTGCCGTGCTCTAGAGATTGGCACCGACGTCTGCGTCATGAAAGATCATGGATTTTCGTTGAGTGATGCCAGGCTCGTCAAACACGGGAAAGCCGCCTCAATGTCTCCTGCCTTGTTTGCTGGTACTGCGCCTTTGGTGTCCCAGACTCCCTGCATGGCTTCTTGTCCTCGTGGCATCTCGCGGTCGCGGCCAGACCGACGCGTCATTTGCCAACCTCTGCAAAGCTGGAGCCGAACTTGGGGCTCAGCGATTGGCAGAGGCCGTCCCGGCTTTTCTGCCCTCTTGCAGGAATGTCTGCTGTTTCTCTGAGCTCGTCGCCTGAGGTGTCTAAGATCAAGGCCACACAGTTTAGAGGCCTTTCGGTCAATGTTGCAAACGCACTCAAGCTCGAAACTCAGCCTGACTTCAGTATGCATGTTGGCGATGATGGTGCGCAACACAACGTGCAGCACCAAGGTGGGATGATTGATGCAGACATGGCTGCAGTTCCCCGACGTGTTCTGCGCAGCGAAGCTGCCTGCAGATCCTTCGTCTTTAGTATGACCAAGGCTGGAGCAAGCAACATGTTCAACGTATTCAACGTACATCCCTGAGGATCAGCCTTAGTCAGAGTCTGACAAGGAAAGTACGAGCCGTAATCCATGCCTTTCTTCAACTTCGGGCATCTTCGAGCATGATCTTTCAAGGAGTATTAGTTATCCCGTCAGTTTCGAGACCCTGGTGCGGCAATCAGAAAGGAAAGATCTTGCTGACATTGCTCCGTGATGGCCAAACAGTGACTCGATTCAAAGGGCGTGCCTTGACGCCCTCCAATCTTGTCGTTGCTTGGCTACCATGAAGCCTCGGCCAGTGCTTGGTTCCAGATTCACAGTTCAATTCCAGATGGCTTCGTGGCTACTTGTTGCAAGTGCTTCGGGCAAGCCCCTGCGAGCCTAGCTAGGCAAACAAGTCGTGGGAGCACCTCGAAGTGCTTTTTCCGTCACGATACCGGGCTGAGAACCAGGTGATTGCGTGAAACTCGCGTCACTTAGGCTGTTAAGGTCTGAAAAAGATGAGGCTGGAGTTCCGCCCCCCCTCGTTTGCCGTCAGGCCTCTGCGACGGTGCTCCGTGTCTGTCATTGTTTGGGGATCTACGCCGGCAGAACTTGTTTTGTTTATGCATACCGAACAGCGAGAACATGCGATCTTCCTTAGGGGCAAACGGTGGGACAATTCGTATTGCCCTGCAAGGGCGATGATTGGGTTCTTGCCAAGATGATTGCATCGTGTGGTTTTCTTCCTGACAAGCTCTCCTCTACTTGGTGGGTTCACAGCAGTCTGGAGTCGGGGGGTGACTGACCAAGTCCGCCCTGTCTGGATGGAAGGTGCGGAGAGTCGCCGTGACTTCGGTTTCATTTTTTCTTCAAGATCTGGGCAGGTTCTTCGTCATCATCGGCCTCTAGGTCGGCAGCTTCTACAGCACACCAGTGGATTTTTGTTCTGGCTTGTATATGTGCTGATGTTAACGGACATGCAGCCTTAGGCCAATCGGTCCGAAATAGTAAGGCAAGTCATGAGTCATGATGTGTGCTCTTGTGCAGGCCGTCAGCGGGCACCACCCCAATGCCAAGCCCGAGCCTTTCTCGAGATTTGCCAGTCTAGGTGCCAGCCGGTCGTCCGAGAACACGTCTTCAGGTGGGTCGCGAACACGAACGAATCCAATCTTGTCGGAGCAGCAGGTCGATCTCCTGAAGCAGGAGATCAAAAAGACCCCCCTGCAAGCGTTTCGACTTGCATCCTGTTGGTCATCGGAGGATCCTTGGCTCAACGAGGCGAGTTTGCAGAGGTTGTGTGATGTCAGTGGTCAGTGCAGAAAGCTCCCTAAACCGGTTGACTGCGACGACTAGCCGTGAAAGGAGTTTCAATCATCCCTGGGACTTTGGCAGGACCCGGTGGGCAGCGTTATTGAGTCGAAGGCTGTCCATCCGGATGACATGATTTTATGCCACGCCCCCGGCCTGGAAGTAAACACAGAATGTAGCTCGTAGCATCGGCCGAGGCCACTTGTTTTGCGCATGCTTCGATCGAAAGCGCAGCCCTCGGAATCGGTGTGGCAGTGGCCGCGTTGATGTTGATCCGAGCCTTGCCGTCATGATGCTTTGTCTTCTTGGCTTCAAAGAGCTTCAAAGCGTCGAATGGATGAGATTCGAACGGTAGACATCGCGTTTTTGCAAAGGTATTATTTGTGTAGCGGTATCGCCGATGCAATGCTTGAAATCGTCCTTCCTACATGTCCAGCATCCTGACTTGCTTGAAGCAGGATCTAGCCCGCAGCAACCATCATTAAGCAGCCGGTCTTGAGGAAATGTGGAGGCTTGTATAGAGCTGGGCAAAGCCCCCGGCTTTTAAATGGCCGCCAGCGAAGGCCCCACCTGGACAGATCTCTGCAGAAGCTCCAATGCCATGTCTCTGCAGGTGATGAGCTGAGTTCTGCGTCTGCAGCTTACACGGACCAAGTGACACGACGACCAATACACGGACCAGTCTTTTTTTTCTACCTGAAAGCAGATCTGTCTCCAGGTCTTCGAGCCCCTTGTTGCGTAACAAGTCCGGTACTTGGAGGAGGGTTTCATGGGCGTGGCCGGCTTGTGAACGCAGCTGCAAGGTCTGGAAGCCTCAATGTTTGGAAAATACCCAGCCTTAGGCAGAAGCTGAAGGCCCTGTGTATGCTTTTGGAGCTGAATGCAAGATGTCGTTTCGCTGTCAGGATCACTTGATCACTGCACAAGAAGCCTTGCTGCAACAGAGCGAGGAGCGAGATGCATGTAGTTACGATGTACTTGATGGCCGAATGGGCGAGCCTCTGTCTCATGTCATTGTGCATCACTGGGGTTCATGGTAACTTCGCAGTCTGCAGGAACGGCACGAGATTTACAGTGCTGGCAATGCAGGCAAAAGAAAAGACAGCAAGGCCTCGCAGTGCCTTGCAGTCGCTTGCAGTCGCTGGGAAGCGGCGGGCGACCTGCGCACCAATTTGCCTCAGGCACCCACCATGCTGCCGCCGCCACAACAAAGCCCGGAGGCGAACACAAGGCGCGTTGAGAGGGAAGCAGGGAGAGCTCTCTTAACAAAAGGACCTGGAAGTCAGTTGTGCCGAAGTTCCTTTGAGTCTTGTCCTGTTGCATGTGCATGCTGCGTGTCAGTACCGAAGTCGACCGCACTCGTAGCATTTCAGACAGAATTACACGCAGCGAAGGCGTGCAACACCGGATGTGGACGGCTGCTGAACAAGCTAAAACCAACAGGGGTGATCTCCTGTACACTGTTGCAAGTTTAGCACGTGATTGTGCGAAGAAAGGCGGGGTGGGGCCCCAGGCCCAGGAATCAAGATTGCGGCAAGCCTTTCGCAGGAGGGACGTGTCACGTCGGGCATCGTCAGTTCTTCAGGTGCAGGACTGTCGATAGCGGTTCCTTGCACTTGTGGAAGCTATTCGGGAAATGGTTGTCGCCATCAAGAGGACATGGCGGCAGAGAAGCGAGATGCTGGGAGCTTTTGAGTTGGTCCGTCACGGGGCATAATCCGGCACATTCATTGTTCTGCATAAGCTGCATGGGAGAGCAGTGCCAGCGGCTGCAACTGTCGCGAAAGTTTCCAAGGCATTGGAGCCTCTTTGGCCGAAGCCATCTGCTCAATCTTCAGGTGCCTTGCGCTGTCATGTCGCAGCGCATGCAGTCTTTCCGTAGTTCCCATTCGGAATCCCGAGACTCACATACTACACCAGAGTATGCCCCTAGGCAGCTTGAGTTTCTGTGTTTACGCCTGCCTTGTGCCACAGGTGGCAAAGAGCAGTCTAACGAAGACCTGTCCTGCTCTGCCCGTATGCCGGAACCTGAATTGTTCAGCAAACTGACTGGATCTCAAAATGCTGTGCGAGTCGTTTCAGGAATCGCGCATGTGACAACAGGGATTCCGAACAGCTGTGTAGCTGCCACGGCAAGGTCTCAAGAGGAAGCGTCTCCGGAAACAGGCCACGTCCAAAAGCACCTCTGCGCTCTCTCGTTCTCTCTCTCTCTCTCTCTCTCTCTCTCTCTCTCTCTCGCTGCGTCTGAACGAATCCTTCAGAGCAGTTCATTGACTTTGACTTTGAGGCACGAGCAGCAGGCTGGTGAAAGTCTGAGATCTGAAACCCACGGCTTGCTTTAGTGGCAGTTGTTGCTTGGTAGTTCCGTTTTTTGAGCTACGGTTTGCAGTCTTTACCTCCAAGGTTCGTGCCAACACCTTGGACAACCTCACACCGTCAGGGACTTCAGACAGTCTTTCAGTGTATGAGTAGATGAAAGGAGAGTTGCATTGCCAAGGGTTGCATCTAGAAATGAAACGCATGTTTTCGATCTTTGCATGCTCAGGACGGTGGCAAGGAACATGAGGAATGCGGGGACCCTAAAGCATCTTAAGCACATGCAGTTCATGTGTTGTCATGATCGAAGGGCCGGCAGTGTAGTCGTGCCCCAGCCTTTAGCCGTCACGGGTATCTCTCAGTCGTGCTCCCACGTTGCTCGCAGTACTCCACACGGTCTTTCCTCTTCCACTCTCTGATTTCTGCCCACCAGTAGCGATCCGACAGCGCAATCCGATGAGTGATGTGAATGGGTTGGAGAGTCTCCTTGCACGAGCTATGCAGGTGTTTTCCGATTTCCGGAAGGTGTGGTTGGGACAAGTGTGTTTTCAGCTCACAAGGTGTGCTTTGTGTCTCCTTCAGCAGTGCCTTGCTGATGCACGACGGACAGGCGTATGCCTACATGGGCATCGATTGGTACACTGTTACAGACTTGGAGTATGTGGTGCCGCGTCATTCTTGGAAAATCGATCTGCAGTGTCAGGTGCAGAAGAAAAAGCAGAAGGTTTCGCTTCTCTTCTTCGTCGAGGAGTTGTACTACTGGCGTCCTGGCCGAATCCTGTGCGGCTTTTGACCTTCGAGAGTCTTTTTTCATTGAACTCTTAACAAGCATGACATGACATTATACGCTGCAGCTTTTTCTCTAGTCCTGAACTATGTTTACATGCGGTTATCACTGACTCCAAGGGATAATGCACCAAGTCAGGCTGCTGGGTATCATATGGCCAAACAAGTGTTACCCCGTGTTACCCCGATGACTCGTTTGTTCGAACATAAAAACTTGACCTGCAGACGGATAACCCATGGCTCTTCATGTGTACAAGCAATCAGCTATGTTCAAGTACATGCAAGCACATAGACAGTCGTCAAGCTCTAGATATGGGAGACATGTTCTCGTTTACTTCAGATGTGATGGTTCGACGCACGTGTGTTGCAACATTCGTCTTGTTCAATTTCCATGAAATGTTTATCAACACAACAGCTGATCTTGCTTGTCTTTCCCATAGGATAGACAGACTCGGACTAAGGTGTGTTTCGAACAAGGGGGTTTGCGTGATTTTGTAAACCTGAGAAGGTTGGAGCTGTGTCGAGTACTCCTCAAATCATCTGCTAGCTTGGACAAGACATGGATTCATGAGGGTCGTCTGTACGGTGTCTTGTCAGGCTGTGAGCCGGCCAGCTTGGCTCCTTTGCTACATTGCATATCAATAGCAAGTTTTGATAGCACCGTCGACTCGACGACTAGTGAACAGACCCGGTAGACTAGTTACGAAAGGCCGCGCCATGCTTGGTGATACTTGCGGAGCCCTTTGAATCCGTTACAGAATGCCAAACCAGAAAAAGCAGTGCGGATTCGAGTAGCAAGCCGCAATGCATCATGAATCATGGATCGACGTAACACTTTTCTGGATGATGGCTTTGGTCTCCCCTAGGATTTGCTAGGGCAACTCTTGGGGAGGGTTGGAGAGGCTTCACGGGTGTTGGAACGATAACGGACCAGGGTTGACCTCGTAGAAGTCCCGGTGCATATGTGAGCGACAGGAACCAAATTTAGACCAGAAGCCGAGACACCAAACCCAAACTGCCAATATATGCCAATATCATGCCGAAAATCAAAATCACAAATTCCAAACATGCCAGACATAGGAGATGGTGGTCTTGGGTCTCAGTCTTTGTCAATGACTTCTCCGCAACAAGGGTTTTTAAGTTTTGGATGTGTCTTCGAGTCTGTGTTGTTTACCGGTTGGGTTCTGCTCCCTCCTGTGAGACTCCTGAACCGTTGTTGTGCTCCTTGATCACCCGATGGCCGGTTTTGCTCTGTCGGGTGTTCTACGAGTTGTGCAGATTCGGCACTGTACCATGACGGTTTAGCTATATCGCGCAAGGTGCGAGATTTTCCGCGATTAATCTTTCGCAGTCTATGTGACAACTTTTTGTCTGGTTCTAGTCTGCCCACGCCTAAAATCGTCGACTATATATTGCGCCATCGTGAGTCACCTCAATTTTGGAACTGGTTTGTTTTTGCTACATGGAATCTTGTTCAGAGTAGTACATCTTGTTGTAGTGTAAACATGTTACATGCATTGTGTGGACACATGTTTCGCAGCTTGGCATAGTGCTGATCATTGGCCCTGTGCTACGACCCTGTTCATGTGTTCATGTGCTTTCCTGGACATAAAAAATCATAAATCGTCTTTTTGTGTTAGTACAGGCACGTATATGCAAATGTACATACTGGAGCATAGCACAGTCAAATACGTATGTATGGTACGCATATTAACTAGGGGAGTAAAGGGCATAGTGAACCTGCTGAATCAAAGAGAAAGAAACAAGGTTTGTTTGAGGTAGGTGGGGGTAAGAAGGAGGTCGGGGAGGAAGGCACGGGGAGTAAGTACCGGAGTAAGCACCGGAGGGGGACCGGAGGGCTAGAGAGGGGNNAGGCTTGCACAGCAGGAGGCTGAAGGAGGTACAGGATGTGTAGTAAGGGTAGGGGCATGGGGAAGGGTTAAAAGAGGGGCTGGGGGAGGATGGGGGATGACCTGCAATGCAAGCGGCTTCCCCGGCGCTCGCCCCCACATCGGCGGATATATGTGTATATATATATATGTATATATATACATACATACATACATACATACATACATACATACACACACACACAGAGGCATGCGCATGCATGGGTGTTGAGCCATATGTGCCATCCTGTTGTCCTTCCTTCGCCTTTTCCTGCCGTTGTTTGAGATTCATGAGGGCTCCCGGAACGTGCTTTGTCACTTTAACTCAAGTAACAGGCATGTGCATAATTCCTCAGGTGCTATGCAGCATACATTGCGCCTGCCCCAGTGGTCTGCCCATGAAGGCATGTAGTGATGATGTGTGCTAGCGTGTGCTTCTGTCAGTCACACGTGGATACGCTTCGGCTTCACCCATGCGACTGTCACACGAGGGCCTTTGCGCTATGAACCCAAAGTTCGATGGATATTTGTCAGGTCTTGATCATCCTCTTTGGAGCCGTGCTCTTTTGGTACGAGCCAGGAGGCGGCTCGATTGGTTTGCACAGCCCGAACGAAAGGGAGCGTCTACGGCAGCGTCTACGGCAGGCAAATTCAGCTTCGCACAAGCGCTGTACACTTCAGCGAGCTGTGTTTCCCAGAGTGGGCTAGCCGTGGTGGCAGCAGTCTCAGATTCAAGTTTGCAGGCAAAGCCCTATCCTGTGAAGCAGCGAGGACTGGTCCAAGCAGTCGGCTCGCACCTACATTATCAGGTCCTCTGCCGGATGTCTTCCTTTAGTCATGACAAGACTTGCAAGCTCCTGTCAATGAAATGCCAGCTTCTTTCTCATCTTGTTGGGCTCGGCGTCCCTGCTTCACTTGATGCCCGTACTTCTTAGGCCCGCGCTGCTGTAGGGAACGGGCTAATGTGCAGGCTGCATTCGCTATGGGCGATGTTGTTACATATATATATATATTTTGCAAGTGTTTGCATGTCGCGCTGACGCTGTCTCACCTCCGTGCGGTCTCGAGCTTGTTGTTCATTCCACTTGTCTGCAGCGCGATTGGCTTGACCCAGAGCAACCATGGGTGGAATGCAGGATGTCTGTCTGCAGTCAGAGACAATTTCATGACTAGCTCTTTCGACAGTGTTGGTGGACGACATCGCGCAAAGCTTCGTATGCACCATGGCCGTTGATCGCCAGCCGATTGATCTGTCTGAGGCCCACCCCTCTAGCGAAGTGTTCATCAGTGTTCCATCGCAGCAAAGTGTTTACTTGTGACTTGGAGGTTGCACAGCAGAAAAAGACTGTGAAGACTAGCAGTGTGGCCCACGATGATGCATCTGGGCTCGGTTTCAGGACTCATGCATTCCTGTGATGGAGTCGAGTATTGACGAGGCGGCAAACGGCCACTCCTTCGGGTTGCTGGTGAGACCCTGAGAAATGCTGAATGATGTCTGCAGTCCCCCGTGAAGTTCTTGCTGATTTTGGCCGCTGCTTGAGGCGATCGTCGTGTTGTGGTGTGGAGCTTTGCTTTTCTCCCTTGCCTACTCGCTGGTGACGCCTCTAGTCAGTTGCTCCTTGTCAGGTTCGGCAGCAGCATTGTCTTCAACATCACTGCCTCGATGCTGCTTCGCCATCTTCCGGATGCAGAGGTGAAGACTCGAAGACTAAGAGCACTCTACTGCTAGGATCTGCCAGGGTCTAGGGGAGGTCTAGGGATTTCAACCTTTCCGGTGAGGACATGACGGTCCTGGAGCTTTTGGTCATGGTTCTCAGCGGTGCCTCGCCTCTTGGAGTCGCCATGCGGGTGGGTCCCAGCCTGGGTGGCCCCGGACCGAGGCATCCTGACGCTCCCTCCACGAGGTCTCCGACTCCTTCCGGGAGGTGACAAAGGGGCCACCGGCACAACTTTCTAGCTTGTCCTGGCTAGAGAGCTCATGCGAGATGTGTCGGCATGATGCCTTCGGCCTGCTCTCCAGGAGCAGCGGCTCTTCCAGGGTCGCTGGCCATGGGCGGCTTCCATCTGTGCAACTGCAGGACAGCTGCTTGCACTTGACCTGTACAGAGTTTTGCTTCTTTGGCTCCTTCAAGAATGAAACTTCGGAAGCCAAGCCAACCAGCAGAGACGTCACACTTGTCGTATGAGTCCCGGCATGCGGCATGGATCGGCGACAAAGTGCGCAGGAGCTTCGTGTATGGCCTGCAGTTTATCCCAACATCTCTGGCCCAAACCATCCGGGCAACGAATCCGGCTTGTGTCCTAGACCATGTTTGCTTTGCAGCGGGCCACGAGAGATGATTGGAGTATTCTTCCTGAGGTCTGGGTCGTTGCAATCACAGGAATTCTCGGGCAGAGCTACAGCTTACCCGTGATGTGCAGCCTGCTTCCGTTGGTTGGAGGCGCCGCAGAGGCTTTATCTCTTGACTCTTGACATGTGAAAACGACTTGGAGGCTTCGCACTGGCTGTGGGCGCTGAGCCACATGGCTTCACGAGACCACAGGCAAGAGGACTTTGAAACTACCCCCTTTAACAGACTGTTCGTGTTCGGTTCATTTGGTAGTTGATGGCCTGCACGATGCCTCGAGCAGGGAGTTTTGGCCGCGCTGATGTCTGCAAATGCTCAGGCCTGATTCCTAGAGCGGCTTTGTCAGCGGCAAGCCCTAGGGGCTAGGGCAGAAGGCGGTTGACTGTTGTCGCGAGGTTGCCGTGAACTTGCTGGGCAAACGCCAACTGGCCCAAGACGCTGCCTCAGATGGTTAAGACACTGTCGGTAACCTTGGAGTTACTCGTGATAACCCCGAGAAGCAACTGCTATCTGTTGTGAATCAATGTTCACGCTTGAAGGCTCAAGACTGCGCCAAGAAGACGAAGCCACCTCATGCGTAAAGAGCTCAGCACAAGAATGCATCCTCCAGTGACGGAAGTCCCTCATGTGCGGAAGGTTTGAGCTGCAGTTCGCCTCATCCCTTTTCGCACTTGTCTTTCTGCTGCCGATCTGGCCAAAGGCTAAGCCGGATGTTGTTGTAGGTGCCAGTGCTTACGTTGCAAATTGCTACCGAGGCTTCTGGGCGGCGGACCTGAGCGCCTTGGGGGCATCGTGCTTGGACTCTGATCTTCTGCTTTCTTGTCTGCTCTTGGTCTCCCACGCAAGGTCACATAGCTTCGGCTACAGATGAGCACCCGGCTCAGTGCATTAACCCCGTCAAGGAGTTTTGTCTTCAATCATCCCAGCGGTACCCAGGGTTCGAAATCGAATCCTCTTCTTGGCAGCAACAGACCGGGCCCTAGTACGTCTACAGCCAGCAAAGCTTGTGCTTCGTGTGACGACAGCACGATTATGCAGACACATCAGCTGCCGCCAACAACTTCACTGTCAGATGCTCCATCGAATGTGTGTGTGTGTGTCGTGTTTAAGAGCTTCGCTTTTCTCCGTTCACCGCTGACATGTGATCACCCTCACTGCAAACGGAGCAGCAGCTGTTTGTATTCTTGAATCTTGCTGGGGACACCGTCTCCGCAGTTCTTCATGGTGCGACAGCGAAACTGGGTACACGGGGTGACTTGAAGCGCCTGAGACTGTAGACTGGAGGCAGTTTTGCAAGGGCGTAGCGAGATGTCAGTTCCTAGCGTCCGAGGATGGCGTGCTGTATTTCATCGAGCAGAGTGCATCCTTTGCAGCTTTGCAAAGCTTTCGTCCGCTTAGTTTCGCCGTGATTGACACATTGAGGCAAGTAGGGTTCTGCAGTTTAAGCTGGGACACAGTTTGGACAGCAAGATCGACTATTTAGAGTGCCAGCCCCCGCAAACTGACCGACATCTCTCTGCAGGCGCTTGTGCATCGTAATCGTCGCGGGCTTTTGGATGCAGGGCACCGTCCTCGTCTCAGCCTGTTAGCTTTCTTCCGAGGGTGATTTCTCATGCTGCTCCTGGCATGCCTGCATATGAGGGCAAAGCCAGCATGTCGAGTGTTTCGCGATCCTAGGCCATGACCGTTTCGCGTTTGCTGGGAGTTTTGCTGGTGCTCACGGGTGGCCTCTGGTTTGCGTACGTGCGCGACCAGGAGGCGCCAAGACCAAGCAGTGAGTGTGCTGGGCAGCCACAGGTCGTTACCTGATGTCAGGACCGATACTCACTTGAGCAGCAAGAAGATGTGAACAAGCACGCGAAGAGGGAGTGAACAAAACCCCATGGCAATTCGTGTGTTGAGACCTCCCAGAACTGGTGTGTCCGAGGCCCTTGCCCAGGGCTGTCCATGCGAGCGTCTCGATGCAACACGAAAGAGTGCCCCCCAATTGTCCTGCGTCGCATGTTTCACCTATTCATGGGTCTCTTCGGCATCAAGCCGTGAACATTCCAGATGATCTGTGTTGTGTTGGAGCACCTGCATGCTTCTTGATCAGCATGATGCCAGCGGCCAGCTAATCTCAGTCGCTCATGCACGACCTTGCACAATTTTGTCTCTGCACTCTTCGGCATCAAGCCGTGAACATTCCAGATGATCTGTGTTGTGTTGGAGAACCGGCATGCTTCTTGATCAGCATGATGCCAGCGGCCAGCTAATCACAATCGGTCATGCACGACCTTGCAAATTTTTCCTGAAAGCCAGCACAGTGCTGGCCTTCTCTTCATCAGGATTGCCTAGCTCCGGGTCAAGGCATGCTACGTTCAGACCGTGCAAGGGCACGTGTGCTGTGGAGTAAAAAAAGCGCCGGTCCACGAAATGAGGCGAGCTTCCCGCAGAGTCCCCCTTGTGTCAGGCAGAGCTCCTTCCGAATGCAAGCCAAGATGGCTTCATGGCAGAAGTTCCAGGAGGCTTGATGCAGCCGCATATAATGTTAAGGTTTCTCTGATCCACACTTTGTGTCTCGACTGTAGTTTGGTCTCCTTGTGCAGGAGCACGAGCGCCAGAGCAGGACTTTATCCTGCCAGCACAACATCGTCGTGGTAGCATGGTAGCACATGCCGCCATTTTCTCGAGCTGCAGGATACTGTCATCTGGAAAGCTGATGAGTCTGCCGGCGCCTTAAGAAGGGGAGTTTCAGATTGAATGATAAGTTCACCTTCAAGCTTCTGCAACACCCACTTTATCCCAGTTTGCACGCACATCAACGCTTTCGAAGACCGCGGCTAATTTGTAAGGCCACGCTCACGCTCTGATCCAGTTGTTCCGGCTTGAAGCTCAGGGTGAGCTTATCCCATTTCCAGATGTGCAGTATCCTCTCTTGGGTTATCGCCAAGGAGACCTATGTTCATCAGATCAACCATGATGGCCATGCACAGGGAGCAGTACGATGGGTGCGAAGCTTACCGAGAAGTTACCAAAAGTGCAAAGCCAGCAAAGCTGTTGGCGCAGGCGCCGAGACAGGTCTCTATCGAGGAGCCACGAGTCGGCAGAGCAGGCCGTTGCATGCTGTTTGATGTTCTTTTTTAGGATGGCGTTCCTGGGGCACCCAGAAAGATGCGGCCTCAGAGTGCAAGCAGCCACTGCCAGCAAAGGCACATCACTTGCAAGTCTTGAGTCGTTGTTGAGGGTAAGCCATTAGCCAATCGATTTCCAAAGTTCAAGGGGCACCTGCAGCAGAGCACTTGCGAGAAAGCATCGGATGGAGTACAAGGCCGGCAGTCCTGTGTCGATGCGGTCGCGAAAGGCCGCATCGAGTCATTCGTTCAGGCGCTTGGGAAAGTGCTGAAGATTGTGCTCGGATATTGGCCCCTTTGCAGCACGAGTTCCCTCACATGGCAAGTCGTCATCTGTCAGAGTGCTTGCCTACTCCAAGTCCCTTGCAGTGCCAAGGTTTGTTTGCCATGCGCTGGGAACTTTGGTCTTCTACCTGTATTTCAAGCTGGGGCACGGCGAGATCGAGGAGTCCGTGTCACGCGATGCGAGTGATGCGAGCATGTGTGTTTCCTTGCAGGACAAGTTCCGTGAAGAAGGGCTCCGCCCCATGCACCACGCCGCTTAGACCGAACATGCGAACCATGTGGATGGCCCGACCAAAGCTTGTTCTTGGCAAACGACTGTAAACAATCTGAGTCCCAGCCTTCGACATCCCAGGCCTTGTATCTGTCCGTGTCCAGCTTTCAGAACAATGGTTTGGCCGGGATCCCTGTCACAGTCGTCTTTCAGTGCTGGAAGATGCTGGAAGCCTCCGGGGTTCCGAAATTGGTTCCAAGGACATCTTGGTCTCTGACAAGTATTCGCAAGTCGAAGTGTAGGACGGAAAACCTTGAGCAGCGAGGTCATGACGCCGTCATCAGTCATGGTCCGGAACTCACTAGGGAAGCAGTAGTTGTGGTGGCCCGTGTCACATTCAGATCGCTCTCATCCATCATGTCGTGGTTCCATGTGAGGGTCATAGGCGAGCGGTCTAGTATCTTCTGCTGGCATGTCGATGCAACAAGTGCAAAACTTGGCGATGCTGCTGAGGATTTCGTGAGGAGCCCAATCCTTCTCACCACCATCGGGGAAGCGATCTCAGTTTCAACCCATTGTCACACCTTCAGGTGCAAGTTGTCAAGCGGGCGCACCCTAAGTTAACTCACCATACTCACCCACTCCTCGGCCCTGCTCCTCAGGCCCTGATCATCTTGGGAAACACAGGGCTCCCGATCATGGCGTCGCCGCCATGTCGTGCGGCTTGCGTTACATCTTACGGATTTCTGTGGCTACAACTAGGACAGGAAGGCAGTTGCTGGCGGGGAGGGGGGTGCACAATGTCAAGTTTGCGTGGTTAAAAGCGTCTTGCTAGGTGCCCTGCGTTTCTTGCTAAGTTTCGAGAAATCGAATTTTGGGACTCCGGGGTACGGATGGTTAAGGTTGCACCCCAGCTTCAAATGAGCAGTTGCGTAGAAAGCGGGCAGTATCCTCGATGCACGGTTTGCAAGGCATTGCCCGATAGCAGCATGAGTCCACCGGGTCCTCTTGCTCCTGCGAGGCAACGTCCAAAGGTTTCAACACGGGTCCAGCTGTGCACTGTGGTCCTTTTTTTCGAAATGTGCCTTCGCTGCGACCCTTGTGAAGTCCAGTATCTCTCTCAGGGTTCGAACCCTGACCAACCTGCGGAGTTTGCCATGTCTCTAGTTGCAATATGCCAATGGACACTGAGATGTCGTAATCTGCCTTTAGAGCCAGGTCCGGCTGATTGCGGCGATCTGGAGACGAAGCACGCGGCACGGCCCCCTGGGCAAACTCCTTCCTTCGTGGCGTGTCGGCGCATGTCCATCCATGAGGCCCCATTCTGAGACGAGAAAGGTCCTGGATTTTCTCATGGAGCATCCGCGTCGGTGTTTCACGCCCTCCTGGCCTGGACTTAAGCCGCAGAGCCCTCCAAGGCAAGTTGATTGCTGCGAACAACTGCGAGCCAGGCACATGTTCCCGGCTGTCCACACTATGTGGCTGATGCTGGTCGTCGTTGGCCTCAACGTTCTGGGGACGATCGTGATATTGATCCAGGTGCCGCTCACGGTCACCCGGCAGTCTTGTGAAAGTCGGGGACGGACTTGAGTGCAGATGTTCAGGACTTCCACAGCCCGGCTTTCAAGGGGCTGCATGCCCATGAAATCTTGGGCAACGCCTTGTTCCGACCTCAGGTGTTGTACGAGTGTCGATCTAAGCTCGCTCTCCGGGAGCGAAGTTGCACGTTTTGAGCGACAGCAAGATGGTCAGTCCGCTTGTTATGTCTGCTGGAGCAGCGTGAGATGTAATGTCTTGATTTCGCAGGATGGGTCAACCACGACGAACATTGTGTTTTATTTGTGGGGATCATCGAATACTCTTTCGACTTGGTCTTGGCACTCTCAGAGCTCCTTTTCTGGACGGCCGGTTGGTTGTTCCTTGTCGTGTGACTGGACCGACGTACAAACGTACGACATACGGGTACTCAGACTGCATCAGGGTTTCAGGTGCTGCTCGAGGGTGTAGACCACATAGTGAATATCAGGTTGACTTATTGAGCCTGCATTTGCTCTTTCGTGCTCAGTTTCCAGACGGTCTCGACACGCACGGCAGGCAGCTGGGATAGCGGTTGCACAGACAGAATCCTGAGTACATGACGTGCAGGAATGAATTCGATCAACATCGCACAGCTGCCGAGCTGCACTAACTCTTCGGACGGTCGAGGCTTCGGTTTCAGTTTGTTGCGGTGCCTGTGCTGATCCAAGGCTCTCGCAGGGCACAACCTTCTTCATGGCTGTGATGCTCCTTGCTCACGTGGTTAAAACTACAGTTGCGGTCGATGCCGGAAAGCCATGCCAGGATGTACTTTTCCACGACGCCCACGGCTTCGCCCTTGTCTTCTGAACACAAATGATGCCGAGTGCTTCTGGCCTATTTATGCGATCGATTCGAAAACAAAGGTTGTTACAATGCGGCTCTCAGCGGCGACGTATCTTGTCTGTACTTTTTTCATGCCGGGCTCCTCGAAGGTGTGTCGGTTTGCATTCTATCGTCCGCGAATGTTCTCATGACGCAGCGTCAAAATTGTCGATGCCGCCTGCCAATCTCCGAAATTCAGTACTAGCCCATCCCTCACAGTCGTATTGCTTGCGCGGAACAACTTGGCTAATCCTGAGAAAGGGGATTGCTGCAACACGGCGGACGAGCATGTTCGCTGTACGAGGCATGAGCTTGACATCACCGGACGTGTCGAAGGTGTTGAGGAGACGGTCTTGACTGGATCTGAGAACTCGTTGAAGGGCCAGGCTTGGTTCGCTTGGTTCATGTCAGCTTGGAAAGGATCAGCCACTACCTGAGTCAGCTTGTTGCCAGGCACGAAGATACTTAACCCAAGATGCTACATACCTCGTGGTCTCTGCCCGAGTTCTCCACTCTTCGTATCAAGCTGCCCCGGTCATCAGCAACTAGTAACCCATGGCCCAGGTAATTTGCTTTCTGATCTGTTGCTTCGAGCAGAGAAATTTCGCCAGGCCCGTATGACAGAAGCAAGCACGCGGACAACAGAACCTGCTATTGCGCAAGGGTGAAGCATACTGTGCTATTTCACATGATACGAGTAGCGATTGTTTCTAGCCTATCCTGATTCAGTTTACCAGACTTTGTGTTGCCAGGGCAGCCAAAGACCCATCGCCTGACAGCGATGGCATCTACACAGACTTTGGGTTCTTCAAGGCTCCCTGCAGAGCTGTATTTGGTTTCGCGCAAGGCCTTGGCACGGGACTTGTATGTCAGCTGGCAATGGCGCAGGTTCTGTTCGAGTTGCTCTCGGCGTATGGCACTTGCGGGCTCAGCCTCGGATACGAGCGCTGCTGGCGAGTGCAGTGAGTTAGTGCAGTCTGTCGATTCAGTCCAATGGCAGGAATCAGACATTCTCCTTTAGTGGTGTTTGGAGCCCCAGCCCCAGCAGTGTGGATGTGAGTCGGGGCCTGTTGTCATGTCATACTCGGCACCCTCACATGCTTCCGGTGGGGTTCAGGTTGTGCATTTCAGAGAACATGTTCGTCCCTGCCCCCTCAATCTTGCGTGGCGATACTTCTCCCAACATCTGATAAACGAACCTGAGCCTTGCCCCGGAACAAGGGCGCTCTTCATTCCGCCTTGCAGTGGCGAAGTATCCAGGCGAAGCCTCACAGCTCCTGCTGGTGTTCACAATGATCCTGGGGCGCTTGAGAGGGCACGGCCCTGAGACTGAGCCGAAGCAAAGCAAGTGCTCATTGCTGCAGCGAGGCTCCCGGACTCGATCGATGCCTCAGTGCGTGCAGCCATGACGACCGACGACGATGGCGTGAAGGCGGCACTCGAAGCCGGCGGTTCTGCACTGCCCTTGAGATGACCCTGCGCAGGAAGAGGAATACGACTTCGTGCATTTCTGAATTGCACCATGTCAAGTCGGATAATGACCCGTCCCACATCGGCCACAATGCTGTTAGTGGGTGCACTGACCTTCATCCATGCAATGCATGTGATTTGCAGCGACAACTTTTTAATGTTCGATTCCAGATGCCGCTTTAATTACAGTGAGCAAAGGAAGAGCCTGCCACGCCGGCGCGCACGGCTTCAGAGTGTTGAGGGCTCAAACCTCGACTGGCTCATCCTTGCGTTGCTCAGGCTCAGGACTGGTGGCAAGGTCCTCCGAAGCCTGCGTCACTTCCTGCGCGGGGAAAGACGTGCGACATCACCTTCGATTGCATTCTTGTGACATGCAGCGTCGCATGCGTCGCCAGATCATTCGAAGCATTCTTGCAAGTGCCCAGGCAGCTCCAGAACTAGTGAGGAGGATATACACGCGCCGTGCGTGTCATTACGCAAGGGACATTGATGCATATAAAATACTAGCGATTGTGTCCTTCGCAGTGCCAGAGTCACGTGCTATTGATCGCTATTGCTAATCATGTGTCGTCAGCAGTGTGCCCTTGAGCAGCCGAAGGCTGAAGTTCTGCAGTGCCTCTGAAGGAGTCAGGACCTTCGATCCAGCATGATGTGAAAGGTCTCAGGTCTAGTCGTGTCCGGCTATACTATACTTGATCTCCGACAAAGGCAGCTGCCTGTGCATAGGGTCGACGCCATTTGAACTTCCATGCTGCCGCTTGTCCACGAGGGCAGCCCAGCATAGTGTTGAAGATGGGATTCGTCGAAGTAGAGTTATCTTTGTGAGTTCCGTGTGGTTGCAGGGCAGTGCGCAAGCTGATGATCGAACGTAGGGCCATCGAATTCCCTGAGGGCTTGACAGGCCTCATGGGCCCTAATCTGTGTCCAAAGGACTTGAGACGCACGATGCCGCATGATGGACATTCTGCGCACTCCAAAACCAAGTTGCTGCTCCTCTTCACTCACTTAGATAGTGAGACCTTGAGAAAGGGTGCTGCAAGGGCTGTCAACACACCTCCCGCCACGACAAGCTACGCATTTCACTACACTAAGTCTCGCAGTTCTTCTGCCAACAGCTCGAACATGAATGCTCTGGTCTGCATTCAAACTATCAACAAGCGGCAAATGTTCCTGTTCGCTGTCGGGCTCGCAGCCGTCCCCTAGCTGCAAGCATAGAAGTAGTCGCGAGCATGTCAACCTTCAAACGTAAGGTTTGTGTGCAGCTACTGCTTGCTGATTGTGCGGCTGTGCTTGAAAGGAGATATAGGTGAGCTTCTGCAAGAAGGTCCTAACACACGAGCCTCAAACTCATGGCGAGACGTGGAAACTTGGAAAGCTGGGAGTGCTGCGACAAGATATTGGCCGAGGCATGGCAGGACAGCCCGATGGTGCTGTAAGTCTGCACTCTCATTCATGGCTCCCCTGGATTGGGCTGCTTGATGTGCGGCAGGATGAAAAGCCGCGACTGATCACAGCCGATGTTCTGCTGGGCGTATTCGAGGAGAGAACACGCATCTCACCGCTCGTTTTGTCCATGTGGAAATGCGGCCGTGCAGGAAGGCGCTGAAAGCGAGGTGGCTGTGCCTCTTGACGAGGTGACCGCAGTAGTGACCCGCTTTCCAAGCGGCCGCTCTGACTGTGAGCCGAGCGCCAGGTCTTCGCTGTGCCTCGACCCTCTGGCTTGGGAAGCCAGGCCGACCGCCTTCTGGGAGGCCCCCGTGGAAAATTTGAAGATTCGACATCTGATGATTTTTTCGTGGCGGATCTCGGCGGTCAGGGGGCCTCTGGCCTGGAGAAGTTGCTGAAATCTACGGCGCTCCGGGCGCAGGAACGGCCAACGCGGCGTGCGCGACATGTCCAGGGCAGTTGGTCCACCCGGCTGCAAAAACGGACCGCGACCAGAGTCAGTTAGCTGTCTGGCACTGCAGCTGCTATGCACAGGCAAAACTCAGCTGGGTCTCTGCCTTGCAACGCATGCAGCTTCCACCGGCATTGCGGTCCACTACCTCACGAACAAGGCGGGCAGTCTGTCAAGCTGGCAGACTGTACACACTGTGTAGTACGGTGTACAAATTGTGGACATTCACAGGACCCTCCTGCAATTCTGGCTAGACGGTTGCAGAGTCTTGCACTGGCGCGAGAAGAGGCCAGGCTTGCGATAGAGCAACTGAGCCAAGTGACTCGTGGACAAGTAAATCTGCTGAGTAAATTTCGTGTAAGGCGAATGAGACTGTGGAGATACTGTTGGAGAAGATTCGCATCTCTAACATGGCAGACTTTACAGATCCTTGGTCGAGTTTCAGTCTTGCAGGATTACCAACAGCGAAAGAGGCAGTGCATGCTGACGCAACCATGGATCTTATCCCGGCGAGCCGGCAGTCCTGGTTTAGGGCTCCGAGGCCTTTGCCAGACTCATGACCCACGCGCTAGCACGGCCGGAGTCCATGCCCGGCTTGGCGAGCTTGGCCAGGTTCTGCCTATGCGAGAGTGCTCAAAATCGATGCCTGGAGTTGCCAGATGGTGCTGGATGGTCTGAGCGTGCTGCTGTCGCCGTTCACGTCTGCAACAAGTTGGTCGCACAGGCCTGGAGAGTGTGAACATGTGACTTGTGCCACACCGTTCCAGAAGGTTGCAGCATCCTTGGTTTGGACGTCTATTTCTCTACTGCTCAGTCGAAGGATCGAGCAATAGCATATGCAGAACAATAAGCCCGAGATGAACATCTAGTGATGGAGACTCAGAAGTCCTACAAAAATTTCGAACTCGGTGCTTTAGAATTTAAAAGATATGATGCAACTCTTGATTCAGACCATCATAAGAATCATGATCCGTGCATATCAGGAGTTGTCAAGGTTAAGCAAGCTTTCGAGTCTCAGATCGCGACAGCCCACCCTGTCCAGATTGTCACACGTGGACTCTTAAAGCAGCCAGTATGGTTTCCGAATTATATATTGACACTGAGGGCTAGGCTGGGGGTATAGGCCTCGCCCTCGTAGTAGTCCTAGTACTTCAGTAGTCTTCGTGTTGTCAGTAGTCGTGGCAGTAATGTTCGCTGCTGACGAAGCTGTGTCTGACGGCTGTTTCATGCGCTTCAATTCTGAGTGAATGCAGCGTCTCGAGCTCGTAGGCAGCTTTTGCCAAGGGCAGATGTTGTTGGATTTTGAACCAGCCAACAAGTAGCCAAGACACAGGTACGTTGGTGGAGCCGCCGTGTTTTGCAAAGCACCCAAAAAGGGCAGACACAGGCTTTTTCTAAACATCGGATTTGGGATATTTGCGATTTGCCTGCTCGCAAGAATTCATGACTGAACATTACGTGGGGCTTCCCCAACAACTCCATGCGTGCCCGACGGAAAAAGTAAGTTTTGTTTGATCATTTTAGGCATCCCCAAAGCAGATAACTTGAACCAACCTTTGGCGCAGTTCTCGGGTTGGGAATTCCAAATGGCAATTCCAGTGGTCCATTCGTGTGTGCACAAGCATCGAAGAGTAATCGGGTCTCGGGAACCACCCGAGAACCTTGTGTGCGCCGAAGAGCAACTTTCAGTGATCTTCGATCATTTTGGGCACTCTCCAAGCACATGCAATGAACGAAGCCATAGGCATTATTGCGGATCTTTTCTGGTTTCGGGAACCCTTAATGGCACAATTCAAGTATTTTTGATGCGACAGCACCAACGAGTGGACAAGATAGGTATTTCGGCTTAATTTTCGCGTCCGGGCCAGCCGCCGGATAGCCAATCTTGTTGATCTTTAAGCCCTGTCAGGTTTCTGCAGTAGCCACACCATAGGTATTTTGGCTGAGTTGCAGATTGTTGGTCATTTCGGGCCTTTGCAACGAACACTAACTTTGCCGTTCGGCTCGAGGAGGGGGGGTTGGGCAAAGCACAGTCCTCTTGGCTGATTTTCGGGTTTGGGGGAGCCCATCTGTGGCACAGTTCACTGGTCTTTGTTTGGACTGCGCTTGGGCTGTCCCATCGCGCCCCAAAGCAGCCAAAAACATAGGCATGTTGGCCTCTTTGTCGGTATTCGGTGGTTGGGGGTAGCGCAGCCCCCCACCCACTCGATTCGTAAACACTCGAACGATGGGTTTGGAAGAGACTATCTAGATTTCAGAACCTCCTTTTGTCTGGGTGAGCTGGTGGAGTGGACACGCTTTTCCGTGGCAGGGCATAGTGTAGGTCGACTCCCGCATCGACACGTGGGTTCGACTTGGGTTGTGCATGGTTTTGAATTTTCCCACGTTCCTGCAGTAGTTCAGTAGTTCCCATTGTCACTTTTTATCCGCCATCCGCCTGGTTCGTGGTCAGAAATTGTGAGAGCGTTTCGGGACGGTGTCTCCTGTATTTGCAATGCATGCTTTATTCTCATTGTTCTGGCCAGACTTTCAGGGGAGGCTTAAGGACGGTTACTCCCGTGCTTTTCAGGTTCGAATCATTTCGAATCTGCCCCCCCATCCCCCCCTCTTTCATTCTGTTTTCATCCTGCACAAGGACGCTTGGGGACGGTTTCAATCGCTTATTGTCGATTTCAGGTTTACACCCACAAAAAGCATATGTAAGGTCCCTCCTCCGCTTGTAGGAAGGATTTTATCTAGCCGAGCAGAGCCGCAAGCCAAAAACTGTGCACACATTTCTACTTCTGTTTGGGCTTATTTTTCTCGGGTTTCCGAGCACAAAATCGCAAATTTCAGAAATCCTTGATTATGTTGGATTTTCGCAAACCACCCCAGTGATTGGGGTTTTGCTCGCCTGAATTTCAATTTCCGAGTGGCCATTGCCAGCAACATCCAGCAACCGCTTTCATTTTAACAACGGGCTTGAGTCGAGGGCCTGCAGGTACGGGACAGTGCCTCGACGCCAAGGCCCCCCAGCCGCGCAATGGGCCAACTTCTCTCAGCCCAGGCCTGCCCCACTGGCCTGCCCCACTGGCTGCTCTAGACCCTTGCCCAAGGCACCCCAGAGGGCCCCGAATCTTCTATAACATACTAGTAAGTCGTGGAGTCTACAGAGGAAGCCCAATGTCTCCAGGTGGCGCTTGACTTGGAGCTGGCGGGTGCTACGCCAGCTTGCCATGACAGGCTCGTATGGTGACAGCATGCTACAGACCGTTGTTCAGTTCAAGCTGTGCGCTGACAGGCTGCTGTGTCGTTCTTCTGTCCCACACGGCTGGGTCAATGGGCACTTCCCAGCTCGCATTGGGGCAACAGTGGTGACCCGGCTGACCTGACCACCGGTGGAAAGCGCTGGATTGCTGTGCTTCGGGTTGTCCTCAGGTCTCATGCCGCCTCTGTCCGCCTGGAGCGACTGTGGTGGATCGCAAATCGTATTTTCTTCTGTGAGTGGAGATGGCAGAGCGTGAGAGGAAGTGCTCCCAAGCTTCTTCCGTAAGCCTCGGCGAAGGCGTAGATGCCAAGTGAGCTAAACGGAGGGAAGCTGCTGCTGTCTGCAGATATCTACAGATCTGCGATCTGCGCAGGAGCTGAGCCGCCCGTTGGTGGGAAATGCGCTGCGCCTCTGCCTGCGTTCTTTGGCGACAGTAAAATTACTGTACCAGACTTTTGGGAGAAGATGGCTTGTGCGCTGTTCAATCTGTGTGTCGTGCACTTTGGTAAACTGCGTTTCATACCTTCCGCGGACGGCAGACTAAGGGAAGAGCTGCCGCCAGCAACTTTGTTCCCTGCTGAGAGCCCACTGATCCAACGCATAAGCATGGAGAATAATGATGCCATGTTCACAAAGAGGCAGAGACAAGTGCTTGCGCCTGCGAGCGAGTTCCTTGGCAAACGTCCCAGGTCAAACCACTGATGCAGGAGAGGAGGCGGAGCCCTAGTGGCGCTGTTCAAGCGTGCGGTTGGAGAGTGACGGCATGGATTGGAAGCACTGTACACCGCGGTCAGGGACCGAACAGGGTTTCGTCCTGTTAATGCAGCCTGGTCAGATACAGAAGCTGTGTAGCAGGGATGTAGTCCAATGCAGTCCCCAGGCTCTCGCAGGATCCGAAATTTTCGACATGACATGTGATTCTCACAGTCATTTGATTGCATCGCTTTGTTTTGTTTGTTCAGCGCAGCTCTGCAGGCACTGCGGGAGGAGAGAAGTACCCACTGTATCGTACCAACCCTTTCCATGGTGTGCCACACATCCAGCATGTACTGTGTGGCGGCGTAGATGCAAGGCAGCCTCACCTCTGTTGATGTACCCAGCATTGAGCAGGTCGACAATTCTCTCTCTGCGGACTTGATCATTGATGAGGCTTGGACACGGGATAGGCAGGTGGGGAGGTGGGGCCAGTTGCCTCTCTGGTGGTGGTTGGACGTCTAAACGGCAAGCAGACGAAGGCTACCGTATTGCCTGGTCAGCATGCTCAGTCGAGTGGCAGGCCGGCATTCATGTCTCTTCTTCGTCAATGGCAAATCCCAGGCATGTGCTTCGAACATGTTCAGGTTTCCTCGATGTGCATGATGCAAGCATGCAGCACATGTGTATGTCATCAAACATCTTGTGCCCGCCCTAATGCAGGCCTTAATGCACGGGCCTGGCTTGGCATGCACCTGCAGGGGTGAATCAGGCCGGGCGGACAGAAGAGAGTTGCTTCTGCATTCCTGCGACTGTTGGAATGTTGCAAGGTGAGGACTTTGAACTACCGGAACACGTTGACTCTGAGGGCATGGAGCGGGGAACTGTAGCAGCATGTCAAAGTGGTCCGTGAAAAATGCTTGCAATGGCTCTGGTACGCTTCGCACTGCATGTTCAAACTCATCCAGCTCTGCCAATCGTTTTCCCATTTTGCATTTTGGTCCGACTTGATCCGGTCGTGGGTAGCTCTGGCGCCGCAATTGCCTGGCCGCTGGTGCGCCGATCCCTTTCCCTTTCTCTAACGACGGCTTGTTTCGAGTCCCTGACCGCCACCGCCAGGCACGGCCAGGGCCAGGTCTGCGGCATGGAGACCCCGAAGAAGGACACCAAGCCAAGGGATGCAGCAGGTCTAAGTTCAGACTCAGATTGGCCTCATCGTGGCAAGAGTGAAGAAGCTACAGGTGAAACAGTGAGGCTACACACGGGAGTAGTTTCCGTTCAGTTCGAGGCCTTTGTGGCAGCGTCATTTTTTGCAGCCTGGGTGGTGACAGCCGCTGCTCCAATCCAATTTCCAAATCGTGCTGTGTGCGATTGTGTGCGGCACGTGTTGCCTGACACGCTGTAATCCAGGACACTTTGCGTCACAGAGCATCCCATGCATGGAAGCCACAAGAATCGCAGTGGGTGAGTCGAATCGCTTTTCGTGCTTTGCGGGATCAACGTGCGTTCGATCGATTCGTTCGAACATTCTCCTGCCTTGTAACTATTTTTGTGGTTGTTTCATCTCTGCTTTAAACGCGACAGGGTTTTCTGTCAGAGAGGGCAAGCCCTCTCGGTACAGCAGAAGTCGACAAGCTCATCTCGGCCCGTGCAACCGGAGCCAACGACAGGATTTCATGAGCAGCCGGGTCGGGCATATGAGTACTTTTCGGAACCACCTTCCAGGGAAAAGTGCAGGTGCGACCCAGTGCGACAGCACGGCTTGCAATGCCTGGATTTTTTCTGTCCACGGGAGAACAGTTGCGTCTTAGTGCAGGAGACGGAAGCCCAAGGAGGCCAGGGTGACAGCGAATCTTCGACATGCCGGAATGCTTAGACTGCAGACGTGCCGTCACTAGCAACTCAAACGTGATAATATGGATGTTCAGCCCCGGGTGGCAACCTGAGGCTATAACTCCAGCCCGGGAGCAGCGACACAGGCCGACCGAGCACATAAGAAGTTGAGATCTTGTACGAGCTTGCGCATGTGCCTCGCTGAACTTTATTGACAAACAGCACTCGCATGTGTCCCTAAATTACACGTTTGCTCTTGAATTTGCTCGGACAATCAGCCAAGTCGCCTGCCTGCAGCATTTGGTCATGTTTTTGTCGCTAATTGTCGGACTTGCTCTGCTCAGGCAGCACACTCAGTGTCGAACTCCCTCTGCGCATCAGAACTCACAAGCTTGCAATTCTAAGAAGCTAGAGGCCTCACCGTCCGGCTGCAGATAGGCTTTGAGGTTCCCAGGCCTTCAGCGAAGCCTTCGGACAGGCAACAGCCCGATGCGAAAAGAACCAGTGCGCATGTGGCTTTTGGCAAAGGCAGATGAGACTTTTGGAGTGGACTCCACAGGCGAAGCCATTGAGGGCTTGGTGCACACTTGGGGTTTAGGGCCCCTTCAATGTCTTCAACTTCCATCAACTTCCGCTCACGCGGGCGTTTCTGTGAGGTCCACAGCGCTCCGAGGAGGGGGTCTTGGACGTTTCAGGGCCCAAGGACCTTGGCCACTGCATCTTTGACTGCCTTGCTGAAACCCCTGGCCCAAACATCCTTCCTGGACGGGATGCCAGGACTCTGCTAGCAAGGTGATTCTCAACTTGCGCGCGTTCAGATCTTATTCCGCTTGCTGCTTCGATGTTCAGCAGAAGCTAGATGTGCCGGGGCCTTTGCGCAATCCAGACAAGGATAGCGGAGAAGAACGGCGGCCAGATAGGATTGCCAAAACTTGTCTGTGTCTCAGTCAGGGCTGCTATGGGCTGCTCAGCCGATCTGAGATTGAAGACCAGGCCGTGCATGGATGCACCGAGGCAATGCGAGAAATGCAGGGCAGGGAGCTTTTCGTAATGCGGTAGCCAAATCGCGATTTGAGCACTGTGTGGCGACGAGCTCCTCCAAGGCACCTGCGAAGATGGCGAGGCCATCACATACGTTTCTCTCTCTTTTTTTGGAACCGGTCAGAGGCCTGCATTTTTTTTGAACCGGCGCAGGCTGTCCCCAAGTCTTGGGATCCGTTCAGAGAGGTGGGGCCTTTCGCGAGAGGAACGACGGTCAGACCTAGTGGAACTGGTGATCTGTGGCGCGAGGCAGAGCGGCTGCGAGCAGAGCTTGCAAATGCCAGGCCAAGTCGTCATTGAAGTTGGCGGGAGGTTTCGTGATGCAACGGGTCTGTTTTCTGACAGGTCAGAGCTTCAGCGTGTCCAGAAGGCGGCAGTGGGAGAGAGTGATCTGCGGCTGCAGCAGGCACAAGATGCAACATGGGCAAGGGACAAGCTCGTTGGCTAAGTTCTACGGCCAGCAGGGTGATGACATGTGCAGCAACTGCTTAGCGTCCCGAAGGTTCAGCAGTCAAGAGTTTGTGAGGCCCGTCTTCCCAAGCGTATGCCCAGCACCCATCGCCGAGCTTCCCCAATGGCCCAGCTACAACGGCATGCCCAAGCAGTGAGCAGGCACAAGTATGATAAGAACACCAGGGCCAGCATCGCGTCTTTGACGCAAGCGGGGCCAGCGCTTTAAGTGACTCTCTTTCTGGTCGGAAACAGCAGCTTTGGGATGCTAGGCGATGCTGCAGTCGAAGGTTCAGGAAGTGGAGGAGCGCGAGGCACGGAATTGGAAGTTGGGGGAACTTTGACAACAAGTTCGGCAAACTGCAGAAGCCACCATGAGCCTTGCTTGAGATCACGTGGTTCTGTTGGCATTCACATCAGAAGGATGATTAGGGGTGACGCTGGCTAACAAGGCATGTCTCGGGATTCCCTGCTTCTACGAACCTGGAGCCTGTCTTGCATGGCCACTTCATTTCTGATCTGCAGACGTGTGGACTCAGTTCGAATTCACATTCAACACGTGCTCCTGCCTGAAGCATTGCTAACCGTCGTATACCGTCACAACGTCCGTGTACGTGTGTGCATCTTTGCATAATGTATTCACCATGCTCACAGGGACCACCATCCTCAAGTCGCGAAGGAGTCGCGATGTAACAGCAACAGCTTAGAGGACGCTGAGTATCTCGATAGTCCTTGTGGAAGGATGTCTGCTCGCTTTGTGGGCTTCTGCCACACACTGGCTTGGTATTTCGGCCAAGGCGGATCACAGCCATCGGGTGATGTCATTTGGAGTCCGCGGCCTCACTTGTACGAGAGCGGATCCCAAAAATCATTGTATCCGAGTGGCGGCCCTGTCACGATTCTCAGCGGAGCCAGCTGCCAACTACATGGGAGCATTGTGGAGCGAGGCTTTACCACCTTGTTAGTGGAGTACTACTCGTCTGGGTGTCCGCACTGCTGGTACTTCGCCCCCGTTTTCCAGCAGGTTGCAGAGGCGTACAAAGGCTCAGATACCGTGCGCGTCGCTGCCTGCAACTGCGTTGAGAATGTGGATGCTTGTGATGCAATGCAAATCTTTCGCTATCCCACGCTGCGGGCCTACAAAGCTTCTTGGGCAGTACTTGGCATTCGCCGAAAGCACCCTCTAATAGTCTAAATCAAGGTTGGCAAAGGAACGTTGGACTTGCTGTATGACGTGCCGCACTTCACGGATAGCCACCAGAAATCTTCACAGGAGTTGGTGCAGTGGCTCTCAGAGCGATCCGGCTTGTGGACCCCACCTCATCCTCAAAGCTTGAAATTAGGCCGGGAGGGCTTTTCATGACATTCCAGTTGGTTTGTTCTGGTCCTGCGGTGGCCTCGAGCCTGCGCCTGAGGTGCGGTCTTCCGTGCGGGCCATGCCGTGGCAGTGGATGGGCCTCCTGGTAAGACAGGCTCCATCGCTCGTGCAACGGACCGAAGCTCTCAGGGTAGCGCTGAGTGTTTGCCGTGATGGGAACAGGATGCCCGTAACGGGAGCCCGTAACAGGAACGGGGACCGATCCCATAACAGCAACCACCAGTTACTGTAACACGCCCAGGCCGCCCCTCGTAACAGGAACCAGTGCTGGCTCCAAGAATGATTTGTTTCACATCCACCTGCTCTTGTGGGCTCGCCAACTTAGGGACCGCTTTCCGGTCCCCCACCTGTACGGCTTCAAAACGTCATGTCATGTAGCACTAGACACTGACCTCGTATGTCCACAGCAACCTTTGTCCTGAACTTCCGATGGCTCCAGCATCGGTGTTGCTAACAGAAAAACATTGCATGATATTGCATGTGTCTGTTGCGAGTGAAACTGAAATTTCGTGCCTTGTGTGTACGATCGTATGACGAAGGCTCCTGTGTGTAGTCTCGTGACTTCTTTCTTCGTCCTACTTCTGGCGCTAAGAGCGACCGAAACCCCAAAGCCGTTCTCGGGCGCTTAAAGCCGTTCTCGACTGGCAAATGCCTGAACCTTTGAACCTGACAGCCCTAAAACCCGCAAGCCTAAACTCTCAACCCAGGAAACAAGCCAAGCTGGCGCTGGTCAGTGCACGATGGCGTGCAAAATCCTAGCCCCGGCACCAATAGTAGTCGTGCTCGTAGTACGACAACTTCGACTTGCATTCGTACGAACCTCCTTCTGGTAAGATAAAACATCCTTATTCCTTCAACAAAATCAATATGAAGAAACAACTTGTGGCTTGAGAGACAAGGAGTAGGTTGCCACTGGCATCCTATATCCCCAACCGTGAATCTGTCTCAAACCCAAACTCTATATGCCTCGAACGAATCATAAGCGTCAGCATTAGGTTTTCATGATGTCAAAGTAGGGGACCGAAAACCGGTCCCCCGCACATCACATATGCTTGGCTTTCCTAGGACAGTTCCTGTTACGTTACCGGGGCGGCTCCTGTTTCTACTAGCCCTCGTTCTTGTTACGACCCCCAGAAATGGTTTCCGTTCCTCCCCAAGCGGGTTCCTGTTACTCCCCGCACCCGGGCAGCGCTGGGGGGAGGCTGGGCCATGGACTATCACCTCGACGACGAGCGCTTTGTCGAAGCTCGACTGGGGCTGCTGGTGCTCCTCAAGGGCCTCTTGCTCGATCAGGGATTAGGCCTTTGGGTTTCCGACGGCATCTTTGGCCCGCTTGTCGAGGCTACTCCGGTGCACAGCAGCATCCTGCAGCGGTTAGCATCACTAGCTTCGTCTCCCGGGTCTTCCCACGCCACACAGCTGACTTCCACAGCCTAGTGACTGGGCAGAGTAAGAAGGTAGCAGTTTACAGCGATGCCTGCGCTGTCTCACGTCCTCTTATCCGATTTTGCCATTGCCATTGTGTTGCTGTGCTTCAAATTTTCAATCCCTGACCCATGAACATGCAGCGGCTCAGGCAGTGCAGATACAGGATCGTGGCCCAGTCCAGCCGTGGGAGATGCGCCGCATGCTGAAGAAGGCCTGGGGCGGGAGTTCAAGGGCCGAGACAGGCCTCAAAGAAAATGCTGTCGCTCCATTTCCCTGACGTGGCAGTGGGAGAGCCTCTTCGGGCAGAGAGAACATGTCTTCTGCGAAGATGAGACATGTGCTGCCGCCAGCCTGTGAAAGCAGTCAACTTATCGCAATCGTCACGCCTCAGCTGCAACGAGCTCTGCCTGTCTTTGCTCTGCTTTAGGTTTGGCAGCTACTGCATGTCGTCGCTGCTTCAGTTGCAGCTGTCCGGTACCCAGTCAGCGAATCGTGACTCGTGAAAGCCCTCCTCACTCATTACTTCGCTTTAAGGTGGCTGTGACTGGGCAGCCGCTGGCTCAACATGGCTCTTGGACAGTAACAGTCCCCGAGGCCATCGCCCCACGGTGCTTTCCGGCTCGGCCAAGTCGTGAAACGGCCAGGCGATGAGCTTCTTCCGCCTGGCCATCAGCGAGTTCTTCACTTGCGAGGGCTGCAGGTGAACAACGTCAGGGTTTCGGAGGCCCTGACATTGTGTGCTGCTGCCAGGCAGCACTTCCTGGAAGCCTTCGACAGAGTCTTGACTTTGGCTTTGCTTTGCTTTTTGACGTGCCTTGCCATGCAGATGAGCGGGTTTTTAAGGAAATCTGGTCGACCTGAAATCAAGGATGTTTCTACGGGAGCTGCCTGGTTCTCGAAGCAGCAGATGCGCAGCTGCAGGCCCAGAGATCCTTCATGACGATTGGGTGTGTCTGCAAGATACTCGTAAGTGAATGTACATGGCATATGGTGCAAGGGGGCAATCTCAAAGGATAGTTGTTTGTGAGGGCTGTTGCAGTTTGCAGCCGCAAAGTAGGTGCGGATCAGAAGTCAGCGGCAGCTCGAAAACACGATCACATGCTTACCGGCACGGCCTACGTATGAGCCTGACCGTGGCACCTTGCGCTGCTAATGACAAATGCTCTTGCAGATGCATGTGTGTATATAATGTTTGTAATGTAGTGTAATGTAATGTAATGTAAGGTAAGGTAACGTAAGGTAATGTAATGTAAAGTAACTAACGTAATGTAACGTAACGTAATGTATGTATGTGCATGCATGCATGGATGGATGGATGGATGTATGTAGTATGTATGTATGTATGTATGTATGTATGTATGTATGTATGTATGTATGTATGTATGTATGTATGTATTTGTGTCTTTTCTGTATGTGTATATGTATCTGTATCTGAAGATGTATACGTTTCTGTATATGTGTTTGTCTGTGTATATGTATGTGTGTATGTACATTTATATGTATATGTACAGAAATCTGTGTGTATGTGTATGTATGTATGTCCAACGATCATCGACCTGACCCACTTCACTTGGGAGGGAGCAACCAACCGCTGCGAAGCAGCATCGGCTTGCGAGGCAGAGCCAGTCGAGAATAGTCGTAAAGGAGGACGAAGACTGCCACCATAAAGATTTTGTCAGCATACGATTGTGCTTGTCGGATGAGCCGCAAAACGGGAAGGAGCCAGGACCGAAATACTATAGCAATGAAGATCCAGGCGGATCCAGGGCACATCCGGCACTAAAGGTACTACCGCGTAGCTGTACACAGGCTGGATCCGAGATCAGACGATCAGGCGGCTCCAGGACTCAAGACGTATGCTTTCGAAGCAATCACCAGGCTACATACTAGAAAAGGCATCTCCTCCTTTGAGAAAAGCAGAAAGGTGGGGCAGTGGATGTGGGGAAGCCTTCACAGAGAAACCTCGTCTGTGACAAAGTTTCCGCCAAAAGCAGCGAGCAGAACCGAAAACTCAACTTCACCCATGTCGCGACTCTCTGTCTCACTTCCTGTGAACGTCTGTGGCCACACCGAAGCCCTTGAAGGCAAGACAGATGGTGTGGTGGCTTTGGCGCACCCACAATGCAGTTTCCCTGCGGGTCCTGAAAGAGCATCTTCCCGCTGAGGGCCAGGCAGGAGGATTGCGATTCACAACTTGCGCCGAGGTTATCTCGGTTTGAGAAGAGCTCTGCGATCTTCAATCCTCGACTTCTGGAACTTGTATGCTCCGTCTCCGATGATCTTAACAAGCAATTAATCCCATCCCAACAACCTATGCGAAGCTCCTTGGCTCACTTGAGCTCAACAGGCCGTTGTCGACCGCCGGTGGCCAGCATATCGAGACTGTCCAGGTGGCAAAGAGCTGGTCCATTGGATCCCTGACTATTGAGTGTTCCATGACTCAGCTATATGTGAAGGTTGCTGGAAAGCTGAAGTGGTAAGTGGTGGAACGCAGCCACATGCCCAGGCCACGCCTGCTTGCACAGCTGCATGATGGTCACCGGAAGGTATCCATGCATGCTCACCGCTGCTTTGAAGGTTGATCCTGCTGGACCTGTGTCCATTGGGTTGTTGGATGCTCCATTCGACCTCGATCGGGTTTGGGACCAAGGTATGCATGATCCCACAGCAACAGAGGCGTTTAAGATTGCCAGGTCTTCGGGTACATCCTGAGCAACTTGACCAGAAACTTGTGGTGCTGTAAGAGTAAGAGAGTGTTGGAACCTCGATCTCCAGTTCAGAGATGTGCTGGGAAAGGCCAGTATGTTGGACGCGAGAACTTGCAGTTGGAGCAGAAAGTGGCGGACAGCATGTGGAGGCCAAGCCACCAAGCCCTGCGCATGCCAAGTCGAAACAGAGTGCATGTGTCTTGTTACATCGGCGGAGTCCTGCGAAGATTTCCCGGCTCCGTGGAATCCACGGCGGCTACAACTTTCTGCTTCTCGGCTGCATGCAGTTGGTTGTACTCGTAGTTTTTCTTCTTCCGAAGGTTCAGCAGGAAGGATCCTGAACAGGGACTTATGTGGCTGGGGCAGAGTATGGCGCTTTTCTGCTTAATAGAGTTTTAATTAAAACCCCCTTTTGAACTCATAATATGAGCAGCCTTCTTGGCGCGAGCACGAGCTGCGAGCCGGGTTTCAGGAGAAGAATGGAGAGCCACCCTTGCCTGGCCCCACCCCTGCTGAATCGGGCGGGTGCGGCCTGCTGTGGGGAAACGACATGAAGTCGTTTGCTGCTTGTACCGGGTTGCAATGGGTTGTGCATCTATTGGTTTTTTGGCCTTCATCGGGCAAGGCGTCGGGTTCGTGGCACGTATCAGGCTGAAACTTGGCATGTGAATTCATGTCAACTGTTCTCTTGTCTAGCCCGGTTGCTTAATCTGTAGACTGGAGACTACGCAAACAAAACGGCGATTGGCACAGATGCAGATCCGGTATATTCTGCCAAACTACATTGGCCAGGCGCTTGCATGCTGCTTTGTCTTTCGGCCGTGGCGGCTCTACGCAGTCGCAGAAGGCGAGTTAGCCACCATTTGACTACAGCCTACTCGTAGTGCGTACGATGCCAGCAACCGTGTTGCACGAGCAGGCCATGCGACCTGGTGCAGGAGTGAGCCGAGACTGGTTTAAGTCGTATTCCTAGCCAATTGCAGCTTCTCATGGAGCGACTTAGCATGCTTTTGCATGAGCCTTCAACTTCTTTTTCCAAGCGTCAGTGTCCAAAGATTGACCTCCGCTTCTGCGCAAAAAGTTGCTGTGCACCAAGCTTCAGTTTCGGATGGATGAAGTTTTCCTGCGTTCCCTGTCGCGTGGCTCTGCCAATGAATTCGTTCAGTGATGCAGAAGGTGAGGCGAGGTGAAGGTCAAGACTGCTCCGCACTGCACAGGCGCTGATGCAGAGGCGTGCTGCGGAACTTGAGGCGCCCCCCAGTCACACCTAGGCATTTGTACACATTTGTAGTCGTGATTCGTTGGCTAACGCGAACTTGCGCGAAACAAAGCTCCTCAACAGAGTCGTCGTTTGTGCCAGGAAAGGGCGAAACGAGAGCACGAAATGTCGAGTCTGCAGTGCCACATCTTCGAGGTTTCCCGGTGGATTTTGCACGTCGTTGCTAGGCCTGACTGCAGTGATGTCACAGGTGGAGATGAAGCGTCATCAGGATGAGTTGCAGCATAGCCGCTCAAAGATAGAGGCAAACTGTGGGAAGTGTGCACAAGCACTGCTTAGCGACATGGGAACAGCTGATATGCAGGCTTTGGAGAAGGAGCTCAAGCAGGTCGTAGAATGGATCCAGGCAAGCTTGCCACTGGCCATGATGAGAACAGGCGCAAAAGTCAAAGCAGCGGAAAGGAGAGGTGCGCTCCAAAGTCTGGCCGTCTGCAAAGTCTTATTGGCGTTTGTATTTTCGTGCCGCATCATGTGCCTCGGAGAACTTTATGCAAAGTTACGTCACGAGAGCGTGAGCAGTGCAGGGGTCTGCGAAGACCTCGGCTCCTTCCTCTCAGGCCGGTAATGCCTGCAGCGCGCTTTCGATTTGCTCTCGAGTGTCCACATGGAGGATGCAGTGCGAAGACACGAGATCGCAGTGCGGGCAAGCTTCGAGGAGCTTCTGCAGCCGGTAGTTCGTTCATGATCATGTATGGTTTGACTGGCTTAATCATTTCATCGTATGGTGAAGCAGTTGTGGCCGCAGTTGTAGCACGAGTCTCAAAGCTCTCGAAAGCAGCAATCTTGGATGTTCTTGGAAGATCTTGGAAGCGAGAGATGTAAATTTACTGCATCCACTGCAAGCTGCGCCTCGTATCTTGCCTCATGGCAGTAAATCATAGTAAATCTGAACGTCGACACGATGACGTGTGGAGATGTTTACAGTATGTCCGGGCAAGTACAGACTGCACATGTCATCAATTGTCTTAAATCACACATTTCGAGGTCTGGGGTTACGTGTGGGGCTAGGAGCAGCAAAACTCGTATCTGCCGGCTGAGCGCGTTCTGGCTGCAGTTGACTGTAGTACGGAACGTCTGAAATTTGGTGCAGGAGTGTCGAGAGAAGACTTCGCCACCCAAGCGTTCTTCGAATGAAGACGCTTCCCAGGCAACAGCACGCATGTTACGTGAGAGAGACGGTTATACACTGTCATGCCAGCCTCCTTTCAAATGACCTGAGGGTTGGCTGTCCTGTTGCTCGGTGCAATCAGCTCCAAAGAAGCGAATTTGAGGCGTGGACTGTTAGTATCGGGCACCCGATACCGCGTGAATGCAGCAGTGTCCCACCTGGAGCCTGTGCTGTCAGGCTGATGCATCCTGAAGGGATGTCCGCTTTGCCATGGGCAAGCAGCAGCTCTGTTTAGCTGAAAATGGCTCTGCACATCACTCCGCACAGACCTGCATGAGGGAGGCAGCACTCTCAACAGACTGCTCGTTTCACCTCCTCAAATTCAAGAGCAGCACACCATCGCATTTCCTAGCTTGCAGTATCAGGGAGTGGTTTTCCATCGTTTGATTCTCAATGCATGCTGCTGTATTTGGAGCAGATGTTTCCACAGTGCCATGGAAGCTTGCTTCGAGTTATGCTACCATGCAACAGGACGTCAAAGGACTTGACCGTGCAAGGTGAGTAGAGAACGAAGGCCTTCAACGGAGCCTACCTGGATCACGCGATTTTGGTAGTTCATGATAAGACAGTGTTGCAGGGGCTAGTCTCGTCGTCTCACGGACACGACATGCCACAGACCCAAATACAGAGCCCCGTAGATATACGGCGAGGCTCTTGTTTGTGGGAGCAATAAGAAAGCTCAGAAAACACGTACCTCTGGCTAGTCATTGCCTCAAGCTTATTAGCATCACCGTCAACTGGTACAAGTATCACTTTTACAGTACATAGGCCTTGAGCAGCAGTATCATACGATACAAATGTAGCTATGGTGCCGCGTGCAAGTCGTAGGTGCTTGTTTGTACATCGCCTTACATGAATCGAAGAAGTCAGCTATCGAGTTTCTTGAATGGATCCGGTGCAAGGCAGTGACAAGCAGAGATCTCGACAATGTCTTGTTCTTGGGCTTTGGCTTGCGGAGGCGGAATGTTGTAGCAGTTCGTATTTAAAATTATTTAAATTAATTGGCGTTTAGCCTTTGCGGCACCTACCAAATGTCTCTAGATTGTCGTTCCGCGGTTCTGTTCTGTTTGCTTGAAACGTCTTCGAATGATCGTACCATCAGAATAAGACGTTGTCTGCTTCGCCAATGAGTGTGCTTATGTTGGCCGTCTGTGTAGTTGATCCCGTGAATTCGTGCTTACATGTCTTGTAGGACATTGTAGGATTGATTGAAAAGAAAAATTAATCTTCAACATTTGCAAGTATCCCTCGCTGCTTCTGAAATGCTCTGCAGATATCCCGGGTTCTAGGATTCTAGGATTGTACCTCTCCGTTGGTTGTAGTCATTTGACTCTTGGAGTTCGCCTGTTGCTCCGTTTGAAACACATGTCGCTTCATGGCCAGGTTTGTCACATCTGATTCTTGCTCTCGCTGGCTTCTGGTTGCGCTTATCAGTATACCGATTCTTCGCACCTTCATGTTCGCGTGGATGTGCCCTACAAGACGGCCCTGTTTACCCAATGATATCTTTCTGATTGCACGTGTAGCTTTCTGTGCGCGCTGCCTCCGTCCAGGAGTCCAGTTGCTCAGCAGCAGATGATGCACGTCATGAAGTTCAAGAGATACTCAAAGCAGTATGCTGCTGCACAAGCTGTCTTTAAGTTGTTGACGGTGCAATTGTTCTTTGTATTGCCCCACAGATACCTCACAGATGCATCGTATACGTCGTATACATGTTTTGGTGACAATGCAAAGTCATGCCGGAAGCGGACGCTGCGCTGGCGCTCTCCTGCTATGCCGGCTCGGCTTGCACGAGCCTCGGGCCTCGGGCTTCTCTGACGCAGCCGTCGGTCTAGTAAGACGCCATTGCTAGGTACTTGCACGGACATTGTCCGACATAGCGGGTGGCTTGGGGGGGACCTTGCTGAGTTCTCGGTGAGGGCGAATAATGTGCTTCCACAATAGCTGAGGCATCCCGCGAGACTGCTCAAGGGTCGTGCCCTTAGGGATAATTTCAAGGAAGAACCGGCAGCAATCCACGTGGAAGGATCGACCTGGAGACAAAGCTTCGGCGTGCTGCTACAGAGGACCCTTGAGCTTATGATGTCAACATGCAGTATGAGGAAGAGCTGGCTCGCCGCTAGCCATTTGGAGATGCTTCTCAACTGCCCACAATTTCAATCGTCAGGGTTCAGATTCCAGCTAAAACATCTAACACGGCCGGTATTGTATCAGAAGATGTCAGAAGCTCATGGTCGCTGTTGTAGTTGCCACGCCAACTCGAGCCGTCGCGCGCCCACTGGCCGAACGGACACCATGCAGTTCCATACCCAACCACCATCCAGACTACCGACAAGTCCGTGAAAGCCCGGCAATATTGAGCGGCCGCCGACCAGTGGCGACTGGTTTCAAGCGCACGGCTCAAGTCAAGCCGGAGTTAAGTCCGGTGTGAGCCACGCGATGTCCCAGCACTGCCCGGCTCGTGGCTCTACCGCAGCCTCACCCGAACCGGCTCCGCGCAGCCTGGCACAGACACCCGCCCTGCGGCCACCGTGCAAAACGCAGCCACACGCAAACGGCGCCAAAGCTACCCCGAGCTCGCGCACGCCAGACGTGCGCGGCTCGTCGTAATCGGGGCGTCGCAGCACCGCTACGGGCGGCTGATAGCGGCTGCGCGAGCAGGCTGGGTGCAAAGGTTGTCCGGAATGCTAGCTGTAGCCGCGACGCGGCTTCCCTGCTTGAGCTTCCGCCCGTTGGTGAGGCTTGCGTCGCGCGCGAGTAGGGGGCAGCCTCCCGCTGACGACCAGCTGTTTGCCGGTGCCAACCTCACGGGGCTGCAGGAGGCTCGCCGTAGGCTCGCCGTAGGCTGCGATGGACCTTCGCAAACCACTTGCGACAGACGGAAAATGTTAAGAAAAAGACAAGCAAAACACCAACCAACACACAATCACAGAGGTTGTAAATGTTCTCTCAGTCAGACAGTGGATCTGGGATCCACGTGCGATAAAGTGCGGCTTACATAGGCTCACTCATACTGCGTGGGACCAATGCCCTCGATACGGAAACGCCCAGTGCAGCCTGGCACACATGCAAATTGGAAAGGCTGCGAAGAGCAATTCGGGCTGAGTTGAGCCCCTTGGCCCGAGCCGCTTCACGCTGCGCTTGGCGCGGGTGCCCGTCGACTGCAGATGCTGTTGCGGGAAAAAAGCTGCGGTTTGCATTCAACAGTGGGTGATGCAAGTTCGGATGCCTTACAGCATCTACCCCAACCCAATTGCCTCATGAGCGCGAAATTGAACGACCTCTACGATATGTTCTTGTCTACGATATGTTCTTGCACGCATTGTGCGATTGATACAGTTCGTTGTGTCATCATATATCATCATCATCATCCAATGAGCACCAAACAACAGACGGAGTGGTGGAATGACAGCTGCTTGAAAGCTTGTGTGCACGCAACGCAGCTACGCCGCTTGCAAGTTTGTCCGGAACCATTTCCACCGAACCGTTCGTTGTGCAAAGCATTCGTGTTGGACCAAAGGCTTGCCGCGATTCCTTCCGATGCAGCGTCTGCCCTCACGCCGGCCTCACGCAGGTTGCAATGAGGCGCAGCCTTCGGCTGCCCTTGACAATCAAGGACCGGCGCTGTGACGTGGAAGCTCTACAGTGAGGTGACTCCACGCTGACGACCGCCGCCTCCTCCCAGTCACCCGAACCGGCTCCGCGCAGCCTGGCGCGGACACCCGCCCTGCGGCCACCGTGCAAAACGCAGCCACGCCCAAACGGCGCCAAAGCTACCCCGAGCTCGCGCACGCCAGACGTGCGCGGCTCGTCGTAATCGGGGCGTCGCAGCACCGCTACGGGCGGCTGATAGCGGCTGCGCGAGCAGGCTGGGTGCAGAGGTTGTCCGGAATGCTAGCTGTAGCCGCGACGCGGCTTCCCTGCTTGAGCTTCCGCCCGTTGGTGAGGCTTGCGTCGCGCGCGAGTAGGGGGCAGCCTCCCGCTGACGACCAGCTGTTTGCCGGTGCCAACCTCACGGGGTTGCAGGAGGCTCGCCGTAGGCTCGCCGTAGGCTCGTCGTAGGCTGCGATGGAGTAGGCTGCAATGGAGCTTCGCGAACCAGTTGCCGCAGACGGAAAATGTTGTTCCTGTGTTTATCGTATGGCTGGTTGGGCAGGGGCTAAACACAGTTATAAGTGTGGAGCCTCGGCATAGCCATTGAGGCTCGAATCCGTACGATTCTGTTCCCACCCACCCATCCCTGAGGGGGTTCCCGGAGGGGGTGAGGGGGGTCTTGCGACATATGTTTGTATTGGAGTTGGTCCAGTGCCGGAGGCACCGGGCTATGCAATCACCCGCATTGAGCGGTATATGTCAGACCGAATCTGATTTATGCTCCAACTACAGGTCTGACCAAATCTGAAACTCATGATCGATGGAGGTTCGTGCGGTGTGATGAAGAAAGGTCCGATGCATTAGTGGCGAGAGCATGGTTTCGGATTAACCACCGTAAGTCCGTGATAGTCCGTGCACCCGAGGGGCATGCACACGAAACATGTGGGGACATTTACAAACAAAACGCAAGCAAAACACCAACCAACACAGAGGTTGTAAATGTTCTTTCAGTCAGACAGTGGATCTGGGATCCACGTGCGATAAAGTGCGGCTTACATAGGCTCACTCATACTGCGTGGGACCAATGCCCTCAATACGGAAATGCCCGGTGCAGCCTGGCACACATGCAAATTGGAAAGGCTTTGAAGAGCAATGCGGGCTGAGTTGAGCCCCTTGGCCCGAGCCGCTTCACGCTGCGCTTGGCGCGTGTGCCCGTCGACTGCAGATGCTGTTGCTGCGGCGCGCGGTGAAAATCTACGCCGCACCGCCGGTGCAGCATCACGCATCATCACGTGTCGACTTGCTGTGAGATTTTTTTTCGGCCTTTTCCTGGCCGAACTAGCAAAGGCAGCGGCACAGCTGCAAGAAGCAGGGTTCTTATTGCCGACGTGGACTAAACTTGCCGATGGCGGGCGCCCGCCTCCTGCATTTGTTGGGTGCAGCTTTGGCGAGCCGCTCGCAGCCATCCTCGGACGCATCCGCATGCTCGAGTCGTTTGTCTGACCTTGACCCGGCTTGGCGAGCGTTGATGCTGCGCCAGGCAGGCCCAGGATGGCCCAGGCCTATTGCCGGTGTTCTCGGGACGCGGGGCAGCGTTGGAGAGGGCAGCGGTGCGCATTTGCCGTGAAGCCGGGGCACGAGTGGCCTCCGACGTGTTGTTCCGGGACGTGCCTCTGACGGATGGCTGCCGCATCGAAGCATTGGCGAATGGGTTTCCCCTCTAGCAGGGGCGGCCCTGGTGTCGCCTGTTACGCGGGCAGGCGGCGTGCGGCTAAATGCCGATCGTGTCCCAGGCGCTGCGCTTGAGCAAGTGGCGAAACGCAAAGGCCTCCACGCCTACCCGGAGCTTGCGGTCGCGCGCCAATGCAAATTGGTTGTGCTAGGCTGGGAAGTTGGCGGCAGGTTCAGCCGAAAGGCCAACTTGCTTCGTTGTGTTGGTCACAGCTCAAGCACGCGCAATTACACACAGATACACACAGCTTCGACCAGAGCAAGTGCTCTTTTCCTCTCACTTGAGCCAGGGCATTGCCGAGGCAAGTCTGAAAAAAGGCATGTCTGATGCAATCACTCCGGAGTGAATGTGTGATGTGAGGCACATTAACAAGTACACAACGCACCAATGCCGAGCATGGCTTTCATTGGAAAACGAAAATCAAAGTGTACAAACATGTGTGTCTTCACTGTCGAGACTGCCGGAATCTGCTAAAACTGAATCCTGCGCACGAGTGCTCCGGAGGTTACCGCTCACGAACTGATTTCCCAGAGCGAATCAACAGCCTAGACAATTTACGAGGCTCGCACATGCGCTGAAAACCAAGAAGAAATCAGCAGTGTGATCATGCGGATAATCAAGCAGTGCGTGCGCAAGATCATGAAAAATGGAATCAAGCGGTCAATCACTTGCTCAAAGCCATGCTCAAACATGTTGAAAGCTGAATGCATGCAAATCTCAACCATGCGGATGCCGTGAGAAATGCTTGAACTTGTTCTTCTCCAATGCTTTCGTCAAGACATCAGCGAGATTATCGTCTGGTTTTCTTGATGTTGTTGTCGGGATCAAGGCTGACATCATTCATGTTCGCTTCATGTACTTTAGCACCCCGTACGCGTCATCGATTGCCGCCATGCCAGTTGCTGAATCGGTCATGATGTGTAATGGAATTCGATATTCCAACAAAAAGTGGAAAAAAATGTTGTGCGTGGATACCATGGCCCTGGAGACCTTCGGCCATGGCAGTCACTTCGGCATCCGGTGCTGACGATGCGGTTGCACCTTGTCGATGCGATCGCCAAGCAAACGTCGCGCGAGTGCCGTGCGACCCAACAAGCTGCAAAACAACTCCTGACGTCGATCGCCTAGTGCCCGGATCCGTCGCCCGATCAGAGTCGACCCACGGTATCCCACAGTACTGGTCGCAGAGTGCATTGCTGCACGAGCTGCTGCACGTCAACAGGATTCAGAACCAATCGACGTGCGGAGGATGCAGTCGCCGCTAGACATCCCATCAAACGATGCAAAGCCGCATCCTGTCTTTTCGCCCATTCTATGGTGTACCGACCCAACCACCCGAAGGCAAACGAGATCTCCGGACGACTGTTCCTAGCCATCCGCAATCCGGCTCCCACATATGTCCCGCAATTTGGTGCAAACTGACCTGTTTCGCTCATACTTGAATCGTCATTGGTTGCTAACTTCACACCCGGTGTGTCGTATCGTGGAAGTCTGTAGGCACCAACTTCATCCATGTGCTTGCGCGTGAGCGTGTTGATGTGCGTGTCCTGCTTCAGAAGAAATGTAGCGACATCAGCAGAATCACGTGATCACGTGACAAGCTCTCCTCGGAACCTACATACCGGCTGACAGGTTGAGGCGGGGTTTCCGAAATCGAAGCACGAGAAAATCTCAGCCCAAGCAAGTGGTTGCTGTCACAGGCTGGCGATGCAGCGAGCTGCGCCTTCACGGCCCTCCCAACGAGCGCCGACACACGGGTGCCGGACCCGGTAGCGGCTCCGCCTGCCCCTCCCGCTCGCCCCGACGCGCTGTCCCTGTGGGGGACGCTTGGATGTGTACGGCGACCATGACTCGGCCTGCGCGCGGTGGGCGTGCTGGCCCGCAGAGCCGGTCCCCTTGAGCAAGCAGCAGCGCGCATCTGCAAAGAGGCCGGAGCCCGCGTCGCATCGCACGTCGCCCTCCGTGACCTCAACGTTGACGTACCGGCGGGCGACGGACGCCGCATAGAGGTTGTCGCCAATGGCCTCTTGCGACTGCTCGCGCGCGCAAGGGCTCGCCAGCGGGCGCCGTGGTGGGCAGCGGCCGCTCGACAGGCCCGGAACCAGCGCTGGCAAGCCCAGGCCGTGTTCGCAGCACTCCGGGCACACGCCCGCTCGCTCCTCGAGCTGCCCATCGCGGGGCCCAGCGACCCATCTGACGACCAAGAGGTGCCGTTAGGTGAGTTGCTGGGATGCAGCCTGCGAACAGGCCCCAGTCGGCTGGCGCAGCCGGTTCTCGTAGCCGCCCCTGACCCTGAGGACTGCTCACGCGGACGCAAAAAGGCGCGAAAAAAAAAGAAAGCCGGACGCTCAATGTCACGAGTTTGCAACCAATCCTTTTTAAATCCTTAAACAACAACCGGTCGTCAGCATGATTTTCCCAGGTCTTCCTTCACAAGCCGGCCGTGGTGTCGCCGCTGACCCGAACAGGCCAGCCACAACCCGGCACCGCGGCGCACGACGGCGTTGCAGAGCGGCGCAAGCGAGCCGCCTACCCAGAGCTCAGCTCCGGAGGCCGGAGACTCCAGCGCCCACTGGATCGCTCCGAATCCGCATCTGATGGATGTGATCGAGATGAACTTGAGACGGGATTTTGCGCACCATGGGCCTTGCAAAGCGCGCTCCGAACGGCATGCCGATATAACATGGGAGTTGATGGCGACAATCTGCCGTGGTGGTACTAGGCCACCATCCAGGCCGTAGTCAAAGCGAGGGCCACAGTTGTGTCCAGGAGGCGCCTCTGCATCAGCGAACAAATACACCCGCCAGCGAGGTCTGAGTAGCGAGGCGTCGGTATGGGATACCCCTTAAATATTAGCCTATGAAATGGCTAGGGTAGCCCCTCTATGAACTTGTTTTGGTCATTTCATAGAGGTCATTTCATAGTGGGGTGTTGGCCTGCCGAGGTAGCCCGGGCCATTTTATAGAAACGTAGCTCTGGAACATCATGCCGGAAGATTGCTAATGTGGAGGTAGCCCGGGCCATTTCATAGTGATTCTTGGGTTTGCGGAAGGGAGGTAGCCCGGGTCATTTTATAGTGCGAAGCTCCGTCTCCAAGAAAATAACAAAAAAACATAAAAAGAAAAACAAAAATTAGAAAAAAAGAAGGCCTTGTTGGGGGAGGGGGGTTGAAGTGGGGGGGGGCAGGAAGAGGGGTTAAACTGCCTTGTAGAATCTTGTAGACACCGGGAATGCTTTGTAGGGGATGGGTCCTAGATTCGCACATGTGACTGCGACTTGCCCGGCTCAGGCATTTGGCCTTAAGCCGTGGTTGTTAAACCGTGGTCGTCAGCAGGGGCAGCAGAGTAGCAGACAGCAGCAGCGGCAGCAGCAGCAGTACCCAGTGACACTTCAGAACCAGTCAGCAGTGACTGGTACGATGACCTGGAGCGTGCTGTTTCGCGATAATGGCAAAGCTCGCAGCGACTGTGCCCCGGCAAGATTCGATTCGAGTGCTACTACCTGATTTCGCGGTCAGCGAAATCTTCCGGTTTTCCCAAAATATTCGTGATTTCGCGATTTCGCTTAATCGCCGTCGCGACCGAAACATACCTAAACCATCGTAAACCCTCTCGTCTAGCGCCTGTATCCCGAAACCGTGTGTGCACACACCGGCGTGACTGGCGACGCTGACTCTGCGACAATCCCGGACCGGAGGTTACCCAGGCCATTTCATAGTAATCTTTCGTGTTGCGCGGGGAAGGTTACACAGGCCATTTTATAGAGCTGCTTGGGTGTCCGTTGGCATCCAGAGGGATATCCAGCCAATGTAGCCCGGGCCATTTCATAGTAATCCCATGCCTGCGTCGGGAAAGGTAGCCCCTGTGCCCGGGCCATTTCATAGACCACTTTGTCTATAAAATGACTTTGCCAACCTACCCCTGTATATTTAAGGGGTATGGTATGGGGACGTCCACCACCTTCATCTCTAGGGGGTGGACCCATGTCGTCATCATCGGGTATGTCATGCGATGTCGAAAACGTGGAGCTGGATGAATCCATGGAGGACTCAATGACAACCCCATCGCGGCTGTGCGGAGGGCTCGGGGGGTAGTCCATGCTCGTCTCATGTGAGTCCGGAAGGGGCAAATGGTGCTGAACGTCAAGAAATGAATGACCGCCACACCGAGCACGAAGGCAGCCGGGACCGTCCAAATGCCGACGACGACCACCACCAAGCAAACAGCCATCAGTGGCCCACAACCCACACAGCACACAGCGGCCGTCACCACGAGCCACGGGCGTTGGCTGCAACACCTCCGATTCGAACAAACGTTGGGCCCAATGTGCCGTGATGTGCCGTGTCAGGTTTGTCCATGCCCAGCTCCTGAAATGGCCAGCGCATCACGAGTGTGCACAATCCGGGCTTCGCGCTTTGTTTCGACATAATATTCGAAATTCCGGACGTTATAGGACTGCAAGCGGGTATCACCCAACACCACACCAAGCCGTCCGCGAGATGCAAACTTCTCATGTTCCTCAGAAAAGTAGTAGCAAGCAAAGCCGAGTGGACGCAACTTGCTCCAGTCGTGGGAACGATTGAAGCGGAGCTGGAAAGGTGACTCGGCACCACCTGCACCA
>CAJNJA010039464.1:0-28146 GCA_905231915.1 Symbiodinium necroappetens | reverse complement strand
TTTTTTTGGGGGGGGGGGCATATTTACGCTACTTCCTACGCCAAGACACCAAACGTGTTTTGTGTTTACACCGGGGCGCAATATGGCATGCCCGAGTGCAATATGACAATGCTCCTAAAGGTGTGTAGGGTTTAGAGTCTTACTACAACAACAACAACACAACAGCAACTACTACAACTACTGCAAGTGTAAGAAACAATGGCTACCACTAAACACCAGCGACTGACTGGTGCTACTGCTAGGACGACGACTACTCCTGCCATTACCACCACCGCACCTGCTGCTGCTCCTTGCGAAGCCAAGCCTAAATCAAAATCCTAATCGAATACCTTGACAACTCAAGGGGCTAAGGGTTTAGGATGCCGCCCTAAGTCCGGCAGGAGCAGAAGGAGCTTCGAGAGTGGGAACGAAACAAGGAAGGGTTCCGGTGCTTCCAGGGTTCAGGGGCCCGGGGTATGATTTAAGGAGGTTCAGGTGGGTTCTTGCGTTTCAACTTGATATGCCTCTAAAGACGGAAGGCTAAATCAGAGTTTGCTTGGGCTTAGGATTGCCTTCCGAAGGTGTCGGAATCTACAATGTTGGGAGCCGTAGCCCAATAAAGAGTCTTAATCCATCTAGAGAACTCCCATACATCCGCATCTATGCAACGATCCGAAAGCCTTCGTTAAACACCACTTAAACCCCTAAAGGTCTAGACCCCCGCTAAACTCCTCGTCATCCGGATTGAGCACCAAGAGGATTCTTTGAACCTCGATGCTTCTAACGTAGGCTGGACTCCTCTCAAGGAACTTTGATCGCGATTTCCGGTTTGCGGCTCAAGGATGTGCGGTGTAGGATTTCGGATTTGGTGATTCGGCTGCGGTGTAGGAATTTGGGGTTTAGAGTGGGGGGGTCTGTCGTCCAGGGATTCAGTGATGAAGCTCGTATTCCCTGCGCGCTGTCGTCCGAGGGCTTGGGTTTCATTGGTTGGGTAGTTCTCTATAAATTAGTCCTCTTTTTTAGAGTGCCCTACTATATTAGGGACGTAGAGAAGGAGACCCTAGTTTAGAGAGCTACCCGTTTAGAGTTTAGGGTTCGTGCTTCATGACCTGGAACACTTAAGGGATTGTGGGTTGGGTTGGTGTTTCTTCCGAGGGATTGCTTCGAAATAGATCCACTGACGTCTATGTTAGGCATGTTAGGTGTTGGGCTGAAAGGAAACCGGTGTAGGGCTTGCCTGGCCTTTCGACTGTCTACGGAGTCTACGGGGGCATGGAAGCCTTCAATTTTGCCACATTCGCGAACCAGTTCGACCCCCACAGCAAGAGTTGGTTCTTTCATGCTGGTGACCATGATGGCAGGGCTCCCTCCTCCTCCTCCTCTCCTCCTGCTTCCCGTCCTTCTCCCCTCCGCTCCTTCCTTCATCTTCAGCATCATCACAACCATCATCATCATCAGCAGTACACGGCCATTTGCATTGCAACGCGGCCGCAAAATCCTCTGGGACAGCTCGATGGTCAGCAGCAAGGCCAATGATAGTGTGCAGAGTTGCAAACCAGTAATATAGACATCTCAATTCAATACTTACCAATGTTATTCCTTAGGGCTCCTTATTTCATGCGTATGTATAACACACCCAAAACCCTATTCTTAATCAATAATAAGGCTCCTATCTTAAACGTGTCCAGAGGCCCGAGGTAGCACCCTACCCCCGAAGTCGCACGCCTGAACACCCCAAGGCCCCCCATGGGCAAGCTTTAGGGTTAAGGGGTTCAGGGATTAGCTTAAGTTTTATGGGTTTAGGGGTTTAGGGTTCAGGGGTTTAGAAGCCTGGGGGTTGAGGGGTTTGGGGTTTAGGAGTTCGAGGTTTAGGGTTTCGGGTCTGTAGAGCCCTACACCCACTTTCATGACCCAACAGGACAAGCGTGCTGCCGGCTGGCAAATCTTCATGAATAATGTGCAGCAGCATGGCAGCAGGTTCAAAGGGATGTACCTTGTTGTGGGGTATGTAAAACTGCGCTTGTATGGCGTTGCGTGGTGTAAGGTTTGAAAGGCTTCATGATTTTATGTTTTTTCGGAGTGGTGGCCAGAGCAGTCTGGCAGATGATTCCAACTTCTTGCCGTTTCAGCATCTAACGACACTGCTGGCTGCGATTTTCCAGGCGGTGTTGGGTAAACATGGTTGAGGGTCTAGGCGGTCTGCGTGCTTCGAGGTCCCCAGCGGCAAAACCGGTTGCTTTGTTGCGGGGAGTGGAGGGTTTTGGGGCTGTTGCCGGCCGATAAGACCCCATAAATTCAAAAGAAGTCCTACAAGAACCTGTACAATTAAGCACCATTGATTTCAAGAGCGCCTTACAGGAACCTTTGCAAAATGGACCTAGGGTTCCAGAAGAAGACAGTATCAAAAGGATCCTAGTCACTGGGTTTTTGGGTTTGAGGTGTAGGGAAAGTTTAGGGTTTATCTGGCTTTACCAGAAACCCTAAACACAACCCTAAACCCAAAAGTGTCAAAAGTGTAACATTTAGGGCTAAGGGTTAGAGGAGTTTTTTGGCTATACACCCGGTGTCAGGGTAGTTCTCTTTCACTATCTACTTTGCAGGGCCCCCGACAACGGCGACAACAGCTTAATTACCCTAAACCCTAAACACCTAAACCCCATGAACCCCTAAACCCCTAAACCCCCAAACCCCTAAACCCTAAACCCCCTAAACTCCTAAATCCCTGAACCCCATTAACCCCTAAACCCCTAAACCCTAAAGGCCCTAAACTCCTTAAGGGTTTCGTAAGGCCCTTTGGCCTGGGATGTCTGGACTCCCAGAGACTCCAAAAACCCCTTAATTAAGGAATATACCTTAAACTAAAATACTATAATAGGAACCCTAATTAGGGTTCCTATTATAGTATTTTAGCTTAAGGTTAATATGATTTAAGGTATATTCCTTAGTTAAGGGGTTTTGGAGTCTCTGGATTCATTATCGCAGCAGCCTTGCTCCTGAGGCTCTCCTTTTGCGCCTTAGGGCTTTAGGGCTTTAGGGTTGGGGGCTTTAGGGGTTTAGGGCTTTAGGGGTTTTGGGGTTTAGGGTTTAGGGTTGAAGTTGAAGGCAGCTTCCCCGGGATCCCTTTTGAGGCCTAAGTATATACCTATGCCTAAGCATATACTCTGTCGGTACATGGAGTCTCAGGGTTCATTTGTAGCACCCCAAAACCTACACCCTCTTAGGGTTTAGGGCTTAGGGTAAAGGGACCCTTAATGGAACCTGAAACCCTAAACCCTACTTTTTGACCCCCCGTCCTTAATGAGATTCGTGGGTGTTAGCCGGTTTGAAATTCCGTCCCTAATGAGATTCGTGGGCATTAGCGAATTTGACCTCCCGTCCTTAATGAGATTCGTGGGCATTAGCCTGTTTGACCCCATTCTGCAGCAAAACTACGGCAGTGTTTGGGGTACTGCACAAGCCCACCGTGAATGAGACTCGTGGTTGTGAAGGAACGGACTTTTGATTTCTCAATGTTATGGGATTCTAAGGGTGGGTGGGTGTTGTGCCTAAGTTGTGAGTGTAACTGCAATATAAAACTACTCGACCGGAGCTGCTGAATCCTAAACCCTAAACCTTAAACCAAAACCCTAAACCCTAAAGGGGCTCCGAACCACCGAGAGCTCCAGCCGATTCCGCCCGAGGAGCAAGAAGTACAAGACCGGGCACGTCGTGGGAAAGGCACTACGGTTTAGGGTTTAGGGTTTAAGGGTTTAGGGTTTAGGGTTTGGGGCTTCAGGGTGGATATTTGTCTATGCGTTGGAGGGTTGTTTAGGGTTTCTGGGGCTTGTAAGGTTTATCGTAGGGTTTTGTTAAGGTTTTTAGGGTTTAGGGTTAAGTTTGTTCTTGACCTTTGAAAGGAAGTGAGGCTATGATTGTCAAACGAAACAGTTGGTTCAGCCCAAAGGGGTAGGGCGAAGAGTTTAGCTTCCTGGTGTAGGGCTGCCCCCGGGAAAAAGGCATCGGAACCCACATGCATGGCTGTTGGTACTGTATGATCTAGGGACTTGGTAAGAAGGGTACAAATTAGGCAACGAAAACCGAGACAGACTCGGCTGCTGGAAAAAGTAGCGGTGTGCACAAATGCAGGCTCCAGAGCCCCCTCTTCTGCATATGTTTTGGGGGTATCTCCAAGGGTAGCGGGTAGATGCGGAATAGAGGGGTGAATAGAGTCCGAATAATTTGCTATAGTTCTTGTTTCGGCATTCGTTTGGGAGTTTGCGGCCGCCAGAAAGCACTAAACAAAGAATCCAAAGTGTTGTGCTTGTGGTACTGGAAAGCAAATCCGGCCCGGAACTTCGGAACCTGGAGCCCTAAATATACCCTACCCCTCAGCTCTAAACCACCTCCCGGAGTCTGAAATCCCCGATCCTGTCAGGGCTCCGGGTTCCTTTATACACGGCTCTAGAGGGTTTGAAGACGTGTTTTTGGTAGAGGTTCTATAGGGCTGAATAGGGGCTGCATGGGGTTTAGGCGATAATTCCGTGATCACAGCTCTGCCAGACTCAGGTCTGAGTGGATGGAGCCTCGCCACCCTTGGCTCAAGGAGGGCATCCCCACGGAGCCGGATTTGTCTCTCATTCCGGGCACCGTTGCTGTGGCTCCGGGGAAGGGCCGAGGAGGAGCAAGGATCCTCGCGACAAACAACCCCAAAAGCAGCTGCTGTCTGAGAAGTTCAAGGCGGCCACGAGACTCAAATTCTTCGAGGTCGCGAAGGCTCGGGCTGTGGAAGGCCCCGTGCCCCCAAGACGGAGCCCGTCAGAGAGGGGGCAAGGCTCTCTAAGCGAGATCACGGCGCGACAAGAAGAAGCAGGTCAGAAGTTCCATACATTCAATCAAAAAACCCGAGCTCTAAAACCTCAAAAAACCCACAAAAGCCCCCCCCAAAATCGGAAGTAAACTAAACGCCGCTGGAACCTGAAGCCTCAAGCCCTCCACGAGCAGCCCCTCCCCCAGGGGTCCCCGGGACCGGATATGTAAGGGTTCTACGAGGGTGTGATAGACTTAGAGGCATATTAGCTTCATGCGGGTTTTATCAGGGATTTAGGAGAGTTGTAGAAGGTTTCCGGAGGGTTTTACATAGGTTTACGGGGCAAAGTCGGGCAGAGACTTAAGAGTGGACGAAGATGATGTAAGAGCATGGGGCACGTTAGCTCCGGGAATGCCTTGAGGCTTAGGAATGTGTGGGATCTCGGGTGTCCATGGCTTTGTGTGTAAGGCTTACATGCTTCTAGTTTTGCTTTTTTGTTCGTTTGGTGTTTGGTGTTTTGGTGTTAGGATTTGAGGCTTCTTGAGGGTTTAGGCTTCTTGAGGGTTTAAGGAATTAGGGTCGAAGCCAGGTGGGTGCTGCGGACATCCATCACAAGCGCGAGGACTTGATACCCTGACCTCGGTTTCGACACCGGCACCTAAACCTTAAATCCTGAAACTCCAAACCCTCATGTGAACCCGGGACCCCTAAGCTGTTATGCGTAGGCCCGAACACCCTTAACCTTGAAGCTTAGCCCTTGTTAATCCTTGAGCTCTCCAAGCCACTTTGAAGGCGCGGCTTGGGGGGACTTGGGGTTCGAGGCAAATATCACTTGACATTAGTCCCAATATCATCGTGCTCGCATATGCCCCAAGCACCTGTTCAAGCTGGTGATTATGGCTGAATTCCCCCGTAGGACCTTTCTCGACTTGTTGAGGAGCCTCTAGAAACTGCTTCTTTCCCTTTTACGGTTTCAGGGTTTAGGGTTGAGGTGTAGGATGTAAGGCTTTATGGTTTCGGTCTTAGGTTTAGAATTTAGGGGTTTAGAGTTTTCGATTTGGGTCGTAGGTGTCAGTGGTGTCTCTTCAGTTTGCAGTCTCGATTCGGAAGAACCCGACGTGTCAAAACCCGGCACTGCATAGACCACCGAACCTTCAGCGTGCTGCAGGTCCCGACAACCTCGGCAGCTGTTTAAAGCATGCCGCAGCGCCCGAAACCTTACACCCTCTCCCCTAAATGGCCTTTCTATAAACCCTAAATGGCCTTCTATAAACCTTAAATGGCCTTCTATAAACCCTACATGGCCTTATATAAACCCTAAATGGGCTGAAAAAACCCTAAATGGGGCTGTTGGATGCCATTTGGGTATCTTCGTCGGAGGCGCCCAGCTCTTCAACGCTCCTTAGCCCACAACCCTACAATCCCAAATCCCGACCTTGAGAACTAACAAGAGCTGTTTTTTTTGGTGGGGTCCCCTGAAAAGAAAGACCCTGAGCCCGAGATCACCGTGGAGAGCCTTCCGAAACTGGTGTGTTCTCGCCCAAAAGGCTGCTGGATGGATTTGTGTATTGTGGTTTTAAGTGATCTACATAAACCCTAAACCCTCAACCCTACGCCCTCAAGCCTCAACCCGAAGCCTTATCTTAAGCCGTGAACCTCTAAACCCCAAACCCGAGGTTCCAGCACCCCTTAGCCTTAACCCCTAGAACCTACGGGCAGCCCTAAGCCCCAGGCCCCGAAACCGAGACAGGGTTTGGGGTTTAGGGTTTAGGGCGCCCTGCCGCAACTGCGAGGAACGCAAAGACACCGACGGCAAGGCCGAGTTGGACATGGAGGTGCTGGGGGTTTCACGGGGTTTCCTTAAGATTTGCAGGAGGCTGGTAGGCAGGGATTAGGGTTTACGCAAACCCACAAAAAGCATGTATGTTAGGTTTTAGGAAGTTTTAGGATTCATGACTTGGATGTCCTTACTCGTCTGGTTCCCTGAACAGGCATCGGAGGTGTGGATTCTCGAGTTGACAGGGCAATTTCGGCTTGGTTCTGCAGCAAGAGCCTACAAATTGTGTATACCTCGGTTTAGGGTTTAGGGTTCAGGGTCACTACGACTCATTGCAGGAGGAGCGGTTGATCAGTCGTATCCTCACACTGCATGAGCATGCGGCTTTCCTTTAACTGAACCCAGAGCCTTGACGTACCTGCATCCCCGACTTTCTCGTTTGTCTGACAGAATAGCTCATGATGCACGACTCCCACTGATAGACTTATGGTGTGTCTGCAGTATGATCGATCTCCATTTCCCTTGCTGTAGATGACTATACTTGTCTGTGATGAGTGAATTGCAGTAGAGTAGACACCAATAGGCCTAGTGAACTTCTTCTCGATGACCCGATGACGCTTGAGCAGCTTCCCCACACCACACTTTCAGAATTTGTCGCTTAAACCCGTTTGTGACCCTCCATGCGGTCTTTAGGGTGCTTGGAGGGTTTAGGGGTTTAGGGTGGAGCCTCCTGGAGAGAATTCTAGAAGATTTCTGATCTGGCATTCCGGGGTTCAGGAGCGTGCTATGGTTCCTTTGTCAGCGCCTTAGATCTGACATCAACTCTACCACCTGTACCCATAGGCCCCTAAGTAAAGTTCCTTTTTGGGATTACCTTATAGGATTCTAAATATAAACCACAAAAAGGAACTACTTAGGAGCCTATGGGTAGAATCAATCCTGGCAAAGCTCTGGAAAGATTTGTCTGGAAGCAACGCATCATGGATCCAGCACCCCGAAGTCAAACGGACCCCAGATCCTAAACTGAAACCCTGAAACCCCGTGCTGCGCCTGTGTAATGACATCTCGGCCGCTTTCAGGGTTTTGCACCTAACCGCCTAAACCGTACACCTGGAGCCTTGAAGCAAAGCCCTAAAGCCCTGAACCTCGAAGTTTCCACAGCTAGAGGTTTGTGGTCTAGGGTTTAGGGCTGCTTGGTTCTTTTGTTCCGCGCCCATTCGCGGCAGGACAAGAAGGTGATCCGCTCCGCCTCTCGGCTTCGGCGGTTTTGCACTTGAGCTTTTGGTCTTCTGGTTTCGGGCTTAGGACCCAACAAGGTACTGTAGTTGGATGTTGAAACAGTAGTTATGGGAACCCTTAGCCAGGGTTTAGGGCCTAGAGAGTCTATGGGTTTAGAGAGGACCCTCCTTGTACCTTCAAATAGGGGTACATGGTCCCAAATAGTGGCTATTAATTTAGGGTCTAATAGAGGGTGGAGGTGGTTTGTTGTTTCTTTTGCTTTACTGGTGTTCGTGGTGTTTTGAGAGGTTGTAGTTCAAGTTTTGGATGCGTCTTAAGGTTAAGGTTCAAGGGTACATGTGTCTCCAAGGGGTTCTAGAAGGGTTCGAAGTGTAAGGGTCCATGTGCTTATTTAGTGTATACTTTGGCTTTGGAGGGGTCCGATACAAGTACTGCAAGTCCAATGTGTGTACTCACTTTGGGACTTCCACCAGCAACCTACAAGCCCCCCTCAACCATGGGGCCGAGCCATCAAGACGTTTTCGATCCACAAGACAAGGACTTCACAACAACATTTCGCGTTTGGCGTTGAGGTTTTAGGCGAGGGGCTGGCTTTGCGTGAAGAGCCTGGGCCTCAAACCTCATGAACTTCTGTTAGGCTTATAGGGTTTACCCATAGGCTCCTTAGTAGTTCCTTTTTGGGATTACCTTATAGCATTCTAAATATGAACCACAAAAACGAACTACTTAGAAGCCTATGGGTAGGGTTGCGAGTCTCCAGGTTGGTGTTGAGGTTCAGAATGCGGGGATCTTCTGACTCAAAACATCCGACCTCAAGGCGCTGAGTTCAGAGTTCAGGTTTCAGGGCTTGTCCTTTTCGAAAAGACTTAGTCGCAACGGTCCTGGACCGGCTCCGGGGTTCTGAAGCTCTTAATGAACCACCAAGGACATGCAAGCTCCATTCCTCGACATGCCGGGAGCTTATTCATGTTTACCTGCTGGTAGTTATGGCGGATGTCTAGGTAGAGGGACCGGCCCTCAGAAATAGCACGGATGCTAAATGTTTAGGGTTCTATGCAATGGCCTTTCATGATATCACACTCCCGTGTCTCTGGGCTTGCGTTTGCATGCTATTCGATGGCGCGCTCGAATTCAACTCGAGTTCTGTCGGATGTTGGAAGGCTTGCGAGGTTTCTTGGCTTCGGTTCAAGGGATGTTTCAGGCTTCGTTTTTATGGGCTGGATCGGGTCTTAGGCTTGGGAGTAGCTTGAAGCCCGAGTCTTGCTGATAAATTGAGGTCACCGGCCAGCACCCAACCCCGACCCCAAAGCCAGCTCCCCTTGAAACCCGAAATAGCACCCAAAGCCCGGTAAAGCCTTCGAATGCGCCTGCAAAGGAGTCCCAGGCCCAAAATCCTGCATCCAAGAAGAAGCTACGAATATGTCTGAAGCCTTTGAATAATTATAGCAATAAATACCCTGAAGCCCCAGTTTAGCGATCCAGGCCTCTGCCCGAAACCTTGCAAACACCTGTAGAAGACCCTACAGAAAGCCCCTACAGGCTCATTCAACAGCACAATAAACGCACCGAGCCGAGGTCCTAGACCCCTCTACCTTGAAGCCTTATAATTACCCCTAGGCTCCTAAGCAGTTCCTTTTTGTGGTTCATATTTAGAATGCTATAAGGTAATCCCCAAAAGGACCTAAGGAGCCTATGGGTGAACCCAGGTCCTACAGAAAGGATTGGCGCTGAGCCGGGGCCCGTGGCTTCGCAGTTCTTTCATACGCAGGGCCTTTTACGTCGGGCTGAGGCTTGATGGCTTCTTGATTTCTTGCTTTGGGGGCTTAGGGCTTAGGGCGTGGAGTTTAGGGTTTAGGGCTTAGGGTTTAGGGTTTAGGGTATGGGGGTTTAGGGCTTAGGGTTTAGATTCACATGGACTATGTAGGCATTAGGTAGGTGTTGTAGGTTGCGTTGTTCGGGCGTTCCAATATGTGGTTGGAGCATGAGTCGCTCAGTTGAGCACCTGGCTTGTTGTTGAGTTAAGGGGCAATAGGAGGGACCCCTAGAAGGCACCCCTAATCCTAATACCCTATATATAACCCTTGTATAGTCTCATAAAGCCCCTATATAACCCCAAGGGTCCGGGTCCCTTTAAGGGCCTCTCCTTTAGTCTGAGGGTCTTCTCTCCCCCTTTTTTTTGAGTGGGGCGTGGTTGTGTGATTTCGTGTAACTCCCGAAAGTGTACCTTCCAACTCGACGGCTTCAGTCACAAACCCTGAAGTAAGATCTCTCCGAGGTGGTTTTCGCAAGCCTCTATCGGTCGTTTTATACCTTGATTACGGGTTTAGTTTAGGGTTTATGGTGGGGGTATTGATTTTAGGGTCCTGGTTGCTTTGAGGTCGTAAGGATCTTATCGACGGTTTTTCGGTCTTGTACACGTGTCAGCTGAATATCTAGTCTTTGGCTGTTGGGGCTAGGGGCTCAAGGCTGTTAGAAATTTGGGGCTCAGGGCGATCAGGGCTCAAATGCATCCCTGCCATGGCATGAAAACTGAACTTGCAGAGCCGCCTTGGCCCCTCATGGTCCAAAGGGCTTTGGGCTTTAGTTTAGGGTTTAGAGTTACACCTGATCTAATTTCCAGCATGACCTTGTTCACAAACCTCTCAAAAATGAGGTGTTCCCACAAACGTGTGCTCTGCAGAATTATCGAGCCACGCCACTGGACGACCGTCGTCTTTTTCGGGGTGGCGGCTTTCCAGCCTTTAAAGAGTATCAGAAGGACACGCGAATCCAAACCATGATTTAATGTCTATGACCAGATAGCCTTTAATTTGTGGGGTATACGAGTGGTTCTCTCTCGAGAAGAGCAACTGATTTTAAGAGCCGCCGATGATCCCAAAATATCCCTAACAAAATGCCCCTAAACCCTAGACCACAACATGCATCCTGCTATCCCGTGTAGATTTAGTGTAGATCTCCACCAGGGGATCGAACTGGGGCTAACATAGCTCCGAGCACTCCAACGGTGGAGTTCCAGGGTTAACGCTTGGTCCTCTCTCATAAGTTCTTTAAGGGTACTAGAAGGGATGTATAAGGGTTTAGGGTTTAGGGTGCTCTAAGTAAGTAAGGGGTTTCGGGGTTCGGCGGTTGAGTCTGCAGGGATTTTGGATTCAGCTTGTTGCGCAAGGATCCTTCACGGACTTACAGAAAGGGGGATTTCACAAAAGTAGTGTAGGCCCGATTGATTAGAGCTCCCTTGCGCTCAGGCGTTTGGTTGTCCTGGCCCTGATGATTCCGTCGGTCTGTTTCACATTCCCCGCTGGAGTTGGGTCGAGAGCTTCACGGTGGATTTCAAACCCCAAAAAATCAAACTCTGAGCCCCAAACCCCAAAACCCCGCAACTCCAAAAAAACCCTGGCCTTACTTGCTAAGCCCCAGACCTAAACCCTAATCCCCCCACAACCTTCAACTCCTTAAAGCCTAGAGGGCAGGCCCTAAAGCCCCTAAACCCAAATCCAAGCCTCACAAATCTGGACGGGGGTCTTCCCTAAGGGTCCATGTGCCCGAATAGTATTAGGGCTTAGGGTTTATATACGTTGGCCTCCATGTAGTCCCTATATATCTACATCTCTCTCTATATATAGATATAGATATAGATATAGATATAGATATAGATATAGATATAGATATGTTATATTATACAACATTACATCATCCTATATTATATTGTACCATATTATATATTAATATGTATATATATATATATTTGTTTATTCATTCGTTTATATATATATATATATAGGGAGGTACTTGGGGGCTCAAGTATATACTGTTTGGGCACATCGACTCTTCGGGTTTGTCTCCTCCTGCCATCGGTGCTACACGAGCCGGAGAGCCCAGTGTCCCGTAACCGAGTCAGAATCCTTAAAGCTGACCTGGAAGCCCCTTATAGTTTAGGGTTTATGGGTATATATTCCTGAACAGGGGCTGAAACTTGAAAATTTATGAATAGTAAGCCCCTTGTAATTTACGGTCTACATTCCTGAAATGAGGGGTACTGGGCTCTCTGGAAAGCTTTCATCGCAGCAAAACATCCAGCCCGTGCTTGGTAATTAATGGTCTTTCAGGGTAGTGTTTAGGGTTTGGGGTTTAGGTTCTAAGGTTTAGGGTTTAGGGTGGTTTCATCTTGCTTAGAAGCGTGACATCCAGTTGCAGAAGAAAGCAATGCCTCACAAGTCCACCAGCTAAGATCACTCTTACGCCCATCCGTAAGCACCGCGGAAATTCGAAAGCCTTCGAACGCCTAAAAACCCTAAACCCTGAAACCCTAAGCACTAAAGCCTGCAAGTTCCTGACGTGAGACCCCTCGTACGAACCGATATAACTGATAACTGGATCTCAAACCCTACTACTGCTTGTAAGAGTAATGTCGTCATACTACAACACGTTTCAGAAGCATAGTACTAAACCCTGAACCCAATAAACCCTAAACCCCAAGCCCCTAAACACTGCACCCTTAACCCCCTCTATCACACGACGCCTCATCCGCACCGGAGCTTGTGCGAGGTACCTCCGCGGCGTGCTGCGATCACACGCGCCCTGCAGGCCCCCAGGGTTGTCGGAGATTGTGGGTTTTAGGGTTTAGGTCTGCTCAGTAGTTGGAATATATGCCCTTACTTTCCTGCAATATATATATATGTATATATATGTATATACACACATATATATATATACAACTGTAGTACAATGTATCCCCCAACTCTCTTCTGAATATAAAGGCCCCATGACAGGCCTCCGGCTTGTAGTATCTGAGATGGGGCAGGGATGTATGGTGTGGAGCTGCCATGGGTTCAGGGTCTAGGGTTTAGGATTTAGGGTTTAGGATTTAGGGTTTAGGGTGCACCGTCTACAGTTAAAGGCTTGGGTACATAGGGTTGGCTAGGTTCAATGTTTTGGGGGTGGAGGGTGTATTATCGTGTTGTACGTGGTTTCGCTAGTTCGATGTGTCTTCCTATATGTTCCAAGGGATCTTGACTAAGACAGGCTGCTAGCGGTTCTTCCTGAAGGAGTTATCGCTCTACGACTTCAGGGTTTAAGCGTCTAGATTTCAGACGTTTCAGGCTTCCAGGTTAGACCCTATAAGCCCTAAACCCAAAATTTATAAACCCTAAACCCTAAACTCTAAATTAAATTCTAATGCCTAAACCGTTCCAGGTTCTTGGGTTTAGGCCCCGCGTGCCCTCGGACGTGACATGTACAATCCGTCATCTTCGAACCCGATGCCTGCAACCGTGAACCGAGAAGCCCTTGAAGCCCGAAGCCCTAAAGCCCTCGCCCCTAAACCCCTAAGCCCTAAATAACAAGAAACCCTAAGCCCCTAAACCCCGAACCCCTAAGCCCCTAAGCCCCTAAACCCTAAACCCGAAAACCAGTACTTGGAGGTTCATGGGTAGATATAAGTGGGTTTAGAAGTAGGGTAACCATAGCTATAAGCCATATTAGGGGACTTCTAACCCCACTTATAGCTACCCACGAACCTCCAAGTAAGCCCCTAAACCCCAAACGCCAACACCCCTAAGCCCCTAAACCCCTAAACTAAACCTAAACCCGAAAACCCCTGTAGACGCTAAACTCTTCGTGCGAACCTGGAAAGGGCTGAGGTTTTGGACGAAATCCTGCCTGACTCTTATCGAGGCGTCTGAGAATGCCGTGGCAATGGTCAATTCTATCGAGGACGAAATCCAGAAGCGAAAGAAGCAGTCGGAGATGTTGAAAGCCTTGTGAATTGTATGAGAAGAAGGAGACCGACAACAACATTGACATTAGCGCCAAGGGCGACGCTACCAAGCCTTTGGGGATGGAGGGCGACATGAAAGGCTTGTTCGCTGGTTGTTTGCACGAGGTCTGGGATGGCAGAGTCTTCGTGCTTGGCAAAGAGCGGTGCAAGAGTTTTGACGCTTTGTCTTCCAACCGCAGAAGGGGCAGCCAAGGCGACCATCAAGTATGACACCAAGACGCCCAGCTATCAGGGCCCGGGAGCCTGACTGTTTAGGGGTCTCGGGGTGTTTACGGCTTTAGGGGTTTCGGGGCTTAGTCTTTTTTAGGGGGGGTTTAAGGGTTTAGGATTTGGTCTGGGACTTGTTTAGGGCTTTAGGGCTTTAGGGGTTTAGTTTTTTCTCTTTTTTTTAGGGTATTAATAATTAAGGGTTTAGCGCTTCCGGGTTTGGGGTTTAGGCCTAGTGTTGCCAGGGTTGAGGGGTTTGCTTTTGCATCGTCATCAGATCGGTTCAGGAAGCTTGTTAAGAAGCCTCTTGTTCTTTGTCTCTGCTACAGTGTTATTTTACTTGGTTCTTTCTGGGTTCCTGTCGTGTAAATATCCCCAGCACATCCGTGCGCAACCCTAAGCCCTTAGCCCCAAACACAAAAGCCTAAACCCTGAACCTTCCATCGACCGTCATAGGCCGTAAATTTACCCTAACCCTCCAGGTACCTACTATAGAGGGTACTAGAGCCCCTAGGGCCCTATATAGTAGGTACCTGGAGGGCTAGGGTTAAACAAAACAGCCTCCAAGAGGCCTGTGAGCTGCTGTCGCAAGCGCTGGCGCAGGAAGCCCCTCGCCAGATTCGGAACTGAAGGGTGTTCAGGGTTTAGAGTTTAAGGTTTAGGGTTTAGAGTTTAGGGTTTAGGGTTTAGAGTTTAAGGTTTAGGGTTTAGGGTTTAGGGTTTCCAGGGTTTAGGGCTTAGGGTGTGTGTTTATGCCAGATAAACCCTCAAATTGTCAAAGAAAGGAGTCTTATGAGGTCGAATAGAAGCCATAACCCTAAAACCATATGGAGGGTCTATAGTTGGTGGCTATGAAGGTAGTTTTAGCTTGATTTGGCTAGTCCTGCCCACTTTTGCCGATTGCTCGTTTTCGGAACTATATAAGCATTTTATACCCTAAACCCTAAACCCTAAACCGAAGCTTTGTATCAGGACTGGTACTGGGCCCCTGAAGGGATGGTTCCTAAACACTAGACCATAACCCCGTAATAACCCCTAAACCCCCAACCCCCAACCCCTAACCCCTAAGCCTAAGTGCCTATTTTGTAGGGGTTTCTACAATCGGAATTACTATTATGACTTGGGAAAATATCCCCCTATAGCAGTACCTGGGGCCCTTTTTGGATGCAACATGTCAACAAGATGCCGAACCTTCTACTGCGACGGTAGTGGATCCACAGGCCCGTGCTTGGACTTCCGACCTTAGGCTGAAGCGCATGGACGCATCCAAAACCCTGAGCCCTGAACCCCAGGCCCTAAACCCTAAACCCTGAGGCCTGAACCCCAGGCCCCAAACCTTAAGCCCAGGAAATTATTAGGAAACAAGAACTGACCTGAGCAGGCCAATTCCAGCAACGACTACTAACATCAATAAAAACACAAGCTATAAAGCCACAAACCCTGCAGAAGAGAGAAACAGAAAGGATACGTAATTATGTAAAATTCCTATAGGCTATGCTGCAACCTCTACAGTCTCAACAATTTCTCAACGTTTCACCTTTCACCGTGAAACCTGAGGCACTTGCGGCTCTGGGTGGGCGGGAGGCCACCTTCACAGTCGGATGGTTTAGGGTCTTGGCCTACATGGCACTTTCCGAAAATAAGGGTAGCTTATTTTGGGGTCCTTATAATAAGGAGCCTATTATTTAGGGTACTATATTAGGGTCCCCCATTTTCGGAAACCCCCAAATCCGAAACTGTACAATGAGGTTTTAGGGCCTGGGGTTTAGGGAATCCTAAACGGTACAAAGCACAATCTAACGTCTAAAGACTCTTTTCTTAGCCCTCTTAGCCCGACGTCCTAAACCCTACACGCTAAACCCTAGAGCATTCACTGAATTGGAGTTTCGGGCTTTTGGGTCACGGGATATAGACAGACGCAGGTACGTGATACATCATACATGCCTACATATGTATGAGTGATCGAGTGATATGTGCATAATGTACACATGTGTGTATACATACATATATACATATATACACATATATATATATATAATATATATATATACATATATATATATATATTACACATTCACATATTGCACATGCATACACAGGTGTGCATGTAGACATCATGTGTAATTATACACACATCTACATACATATCGTTCGCTCCATAGTAGTAGCAGGCTCTTGAAACTCGTGTATCGCTGAGTACACAACGGCCTAGCAAAAGGGGTGTTTCAACCTTCTGCGGGTTACTATAGAGCCTGGCTGCCCCCACACTGTTGAAGCACGCTGGAAATATCCGCGTTTGAGGTTGGCAGGAGTCTCCCCCGCGTTTCAAACTCACACCCCTGTTTAGGGCTTCGAGCTTAGACACAGTTACACCAACTTTCCTGCCCAGACATCGCCACATCGGCGCGAGCAGGACAGAACCCGGGTAGCTTACGGCGTCTCGAGCCTCGGGGCTTCACGATTTGAAGATGCCCACAGGCTCCATTGGAGGTTCAAGGTTGCGGGTCTAGGGCTTGAGGTTTAGGGCTTCTTAAAGTTTTAAAAGGCTTCTAGGGCTTATGGTTGAAAAGGTTGACAGGCCAACGGTTCAGGTTCAGTCACCGCAGTACTCCTCGGCTATTTTGTTATACTGATTTTTGTTTTCCGGTCTCTTTACAAACCCTAAACCCTAAACCCCTAAACTAGGGACTAGGTTACCCTTATCATGGAGAGGCTCCTGGACCCTAAACCCTCAACCCCCAAACCTCTTGTCACCCTAAATCACTGCACCGGTCACTTTGGAGCCCTAGAACCTCATCCCTAAACCCTAAACCCTAGTTCCTCTGGAGCAAAAAAAGCCTTCAGAGGCGCAGACAAGATCAGAGGAAACCCTGAAAGGCATTTTAGGGTTTAGGGTTTCAGGGTTTAGGGTTTAGGGATGTAAGGTTTTAGAGATTCAGCTGGGGTGCTATTTTTGGCTGTTGGAAGCTTCGGGTACAGGATTCTTAGCTTATGGGTTTGGGGTTTAGGCTTTAGGCTTAGGGGGGATTAGGGGTTTAGGGGTTTAGGGTTTAGGGGTATAGGGGTTTAGGGTTTAGGGGCTTAGGGTTTAGGGTTTATGAAGCTTAGGCTTCTTAAAGGCAAGGCAACGGTAGGAAGTAATGGAGACGGCTTGAGTCTGGGTTGTGTTTCTTCCCCTGTCCCGAAAGTCTAAGCCCTAAATTGTAGGTTTTAGGGTTTAGGGTTTTTGTTAGGCTAGGTTCCCCAGTAGTACCCTTTTGCCCTTTTTGGTTTGGGGTCTCCTTATGACAACCAAATAGTAGGAAAAAGGGTACCCTTATCATTAAGGGGTTACTGGAGAACCTAGTAGGGGTATGCGGTTTAGGCCTTAGAATAGGTATATGAGTATTCAGCATCACAGGCAAGACTGTACACCGATACCCCCCCCTTCGGCAATAGGACCGCAAATATAGGTAGACCCCAAACCCAAAATTAGGGTGTAGGCTACCTTAAACCCTAAATCCCGAAAATCCCTAAACCCTACATCCCTAAAGCTCAAACCCTAAATCTAAGTCAGCCCCACCCTGAGATCGTACATCAATCTTCCGTCCTGAGACCTTTGCAGGACGCCCTTACCTTGACGATCCGCGCAGAGGCTGGGGTTTAGGGTTTTAGGGTTTAGGGTTTAGGGTCTGGGGTATTGTAGGGTTTCGGGGGGTTTCGGGGGTTTAGGGTTTAGGGTTTGGTGTTTCGGGTTTCGGGTTGCGGGTATTGTGGGCACATCTGTTTTGGGACAAGTAAAAGGTTTTCATGGTGGTTTAGAGACATAGAAGAAATCCCCCTAGCCCGAATTTATCGTCTTTCTCGGCATGTTTTGTGCAGACATACAGAGCTTGTTACAAGGGCTTTTCGGGAAGGTGCTCGACATCTGGCAGCAGTAGCTACTGTGCTTGCTGATACCATTAGCATCGCTGCTCTTGTTTTGCTGATACTCAGTCAGACTGCTGTCTCAAGCATCTGATACCTTGTATGTACGCCTCTTTTGCCATTAAATAGTATTCTGCCCCCACCCTATCATTGGTCAGTGATAACATATCATTATCACAATGTTTTCTGTACATTTCTAGCACGACAGATCTCTAGCATAAAGAGTATAGCTACATCGCAGTACTGCATACAATCCATGGTGTTTTTCCTTCAGTTTAAAAAGAGCTGGATTATCCTCCCGCAGGGGATGGCGCCACAGCTTCGGTCATGCCACAGTGAAACCAACAAGTAATACAGGGGCCTTAATAATGAGAATAGGGTTTGGGGCCTAATATACTATAATTGTAGTAAGGAACCCCCCAAAATAGTATGGGTAATTATTTAGGCCCCTACATTAGGCCACCCGGTGTCCTTGGATCCCAAGCCCCCGCGCCACCCTCGCGAGGCGTTGCTGCGCCTGGGCCGTTTCGAAGAGGCGGCCGCGGATTGCGCTGAGGCATCCCTCCTGGGGTTGAGGGGATAGGGTGCAGGCTTGAGGGTTCAGGGTTTGCTTGGGTTGAGTGTCTAGAGGGTTTAGGGATGTTTAGGGTGTTTAGGTTTCGGGTGGATTTAGGGTGTAGGGTGGGTTAAGAGCTGCCGTGTGCACGTGGAAGCTTGTTACATAATATGTAAGTCCAGAATGTTTCATGGTGTAGAGATTCGAATCTGTTGGTTGCAGAGTTTGCAGTTGCATGCTGAGGCTTTCGGCTGTCAGAGTTGAGGATTCAGATGTTTCTGGATTGCTCTAGATGAGTAACGGGTCCTTTTCCACGGTTTAGGGCTGAGGGTATAGGGGTGAGGTACTGTTGATGATATAAATCCTGCATTACCTTAAGGACTCTAAAGTATGGGAATTATGGTATGTTCCTTATTATGGGTAATGCAGGATTTATATCATCAACTGTATCTTTGCAGACATGCATTCAACGGTGGCGACAGACGGAGACATGCCTCCGCACGGGAAATACGGTATTCAGCTGGGCTTGGGTGTGACAACTTTGGGAGGGATGACAGTCACCCATAGGCCCCTAAGTAGTTTCTTCTTGTTGTTTATATTTAGAATCCTATAAGGTAATCCCAAAAAGGAACTCCTTAGGGGCCTATGGGCAGGGATCTGGAGCTCGACGAATCCTTTTGCACATGTTCAGCACAGGCGAGAAGAGAGTGAGGGAGTCGGTATAATTCCACATCGGCGACCAGACGTTGATTAGCGACTTGGTTGACGGTAGAGCAATGCGGCAGAACTTCCAATACCCTGAAGACAAAGGCAAACGGCTTCAGCCTGCAAGAAGCCATAGTTGCTCAGTTGCCCGGTACCCCAGACCCTCAAACCTATGTGGGTAGTTCTCTAAAATAGGGCCCCTTTTCGGTCCACAATATAGCACCCTTATGAAAAGGACCCTAAAAGGACCCTAATTTAGAGAACTACCCATCTAGGGTTCAAGGGCTAAACCCTAAACCCCAAACACTCAAGCCCTAAACCCTAAACCCTAGAAACCCTCAAACCTTTATAAACCCAAAACCCTAGAAACCCTCAAACCTATACAAACCCTTCAACCCTACAAAGCCCTCAAACCTACAAAAACCCTAAACCCTAGAAACCCTGAAAACTATCTCAACCCCGTGACCCCAAAAACACTCGAAGAGGCGCTGGCAATTGCCCCAGCAAGCTGCCTTGCGCGGCTGGTGCAGGCGGAGGTGTCGTGAGACTGACTTGGCTGGCGAGCATCCATGGTGTGGGGGCGGGGGGGGGAGGGGGGGGAGGAGGGGATTTCGGTTTAGGGTTTTGGGGTTGGGGAGGGGGAGGGGGTGTACCAGGTAGAGTCGAGGACGTTCTAGGATGGAAAAGAGAATGAGGTTTGGGCATAGCTTAGGCTCCTGGGAGATCAGGGCATCGGGACGGACACTTGTATGTTTAAGTATGTCTATGTCATGTGTATGTATGTTTATGTATGTTTATGTATGTTTATGTATTTTTATGTATGTGAATGTATGTGAGTGTATGTGAATGTATGTGATTGTATGTATGTATGTATGTATGTATGTATGTATTTATGTATGTATGTATGTATGTATGTATTTATGTATATGTATGTATGTATGTATGTATGTATGTACGTACGTATGTATGTATGTATGTATGTATGTATGTGTGTATGTATGTATGGATGCATGCATGCATGCATGCATGTATGTGTGTGTATACACGTGTATGTATGTGTATGTATGTGTGCAAGTATATACATAGGTATGTCATGCATGTACGTATGTGTAAGCATGTGTATGTATGTGTATGCATGTTGTATGTATGTATGCATATATGTATATATATATATGTATTATTTATGTATGTGAATGTATGTGACGTATGTGAATGTATGTGAATTTGTATGTATGTAGGTATTCATTCATGTATTCATGTATTTGGGTGAATGTATGCTTATGTATCTTTATGTATGTGAATGTATGTGTTTGTATGTATGTATGGATGTATGTATGTACGTACGTATGTATGTATGTATGTATGTATGTATGTATGTGCAAATGTATAGATATGGATACAGATATAGATCTACATACAGTTACAAAGATACACATGGGTAGTTCTCTGAACTAGGGCCCCTTTCAGAGTCCTCTTTATACGGGTGCCGTAGTATTTTGGGGACCTGTGAAGGGACCTGATGTATTAAGTTAAGGGCCCCAACATTTTATAGGGATATCCCTACCCTATTGGGCTTCATTAGAAGGGTTTTTTTATGGGATATCCCTATCCTAATTTTTGCTTATGTGCCTTTTGGGGACCCTGATTTAGAGAAGTCGCCACGCCACATACATTCGGGCTTAGGCCCCTTACGACAAGGCATACAAGGACCCTAGATTAAACCCTAAACCCCATAGGGTTAAGGGGTTTAGGGGTTTGGGGTTTTGGGGTTTAGGAGTTTAAAGGGTTTAGGGGTTTGGAGTCGAAGAACCACTCAGACTCGGCCCTCTGAGTGCCCAGAATCAAGTCGTAATAGTTTCAAATGCGCCGGTGCTATATAGGGTTTAGGGCCTTTAGGGTTTTAGAGTTTAAGATTTAGGGTTTCGGGTTTTGGGGCTTAGGGTTTAGGGCTCGGCAGAGCTTAGATTGTAAGGCTCTTGGACACTTGTTCGTGCTTTCGGGAGGCTATTTGGCATCTCCATTTCACTTCGTCAGGGAAGTCGAGTTTAGGAGAATCTCAGCAATCGGTCATTTGAGTCGTGCACCATCCCAAGATTTCATATATGTTGCTGTTTCCGGAGCTTCGCATCCCGCAGCAATCACATACAAGCCACCCTTTCGGCAGGAGTGGCCGAAGCGGACCCCTCAGGACTGATCAATTCAAGGATACATTGCTTTCCAGAGCCTCGCATGCCGCACGGCAGGAGCCTGGCTACCCGCCACCTGGCTGGGGCAAGCCTGTCGGTCCGAAGGACAGGAGGTATTCAAGCGGAAAGCGATGTGCTGCGGGAGCCCTTACAGCAGAACAAGTTCAACGAAGCTGAGTTCACAACGGCTGAGCATCGCGCTCTGCAGCAAGGGCGAGTGAAAGGCTTGACCATCAGCTTGATGTGACTGCAGGCAACGAGGGCAACTCTTTCTTGCTGAGACAACTGCAGCATCTTTATTATACTACCTTCAACACACCCTCTCAAGGGAAGATCCCTTTACTAGGGATACAGGATGCTCAGGTTATCTGTCTGGACGATTGGCGCTTCACAAATCATGTCCGACCATGGAATACTCAGCTTTTGCTCTTGGGCGGGGTGCCTGTGCCTGCGCAGGCAGCGTTTTCAGAGCCAAGCGTGCGGTTACTTTGACGACAATGCCTATTGCTGTATAATAATTGTCAGCCATCATGGTCCCAGGCACCGAATCAGAGACCCACCGCCACATCTCATTCGCCGTATTCCGAGCTGTAGGGATAATCTGCAACACCATACGCAGGGAGGCAGAATGTAAGCTGGCCATGTGAGGGATTTTTTTGTAACGTTGTGAAATGCGAGCTTCGTTAACTCACCATGATTGAACAAAGAACCACCAAAAAATACACCTGAGATGGCAGGTGAACCTGCGCGTCGGCTACCTCACCGACTGCGCTGAGGTGATTTGGGGTTTGGAGGGCTTCCCTAAACCCTATAAGCCCTAAAAGCGCCAAAACCCGAACCCTGAACCCCTTCAGCACCACATGTGGGCGGAATCGGGGTTTGTGGGGCTGGCCAAAGTCCTTCTCCCACCAGGAGAACCAACTGGTCAAAGAGTAGGGGCTCTGTACCCATCCCTATATGGTGCATGATTCCTGATTCTTGAGCCCTTTTAGGGTTCCTTTCCGTCTTTAAGGCAGTGCTACACCCTAAACCTATAAATCCTATATGCCCTGTAATTCCTTAAACCCCATAAACCCCATAAACCCCATAAGCCCCATAAACCCTATACCTCTTCGGCACTTGCGGTTCAGAGTTTGCGGTTTAGGGTCTAGGGTATTGTAGGGTTGAGGGGTTTAGGGTACAGGGTTTAGGGTTCAGGGTATTATAGGGTTTCGGGGTTTAGGGCCGGCTGGCTTCGGGAGATCGGTGCTGTGTCGACGCCGCAAGTGGGGCTGAGCCGAAAGACGGGGTACGCTTCAAGGGGAACTGTCGTGTCGAGGGCGGCAGATCAGATCCACCCGGCTGAGACAGGTTAGCCCCGTGGTTGGGCAAGTACAGTTTTATGTTATAGAGTTTAGGGCGTTAGGGTTTGGGCTTTTGGGTTTGGGGTGCTTCGAACACGAGCTTCCAGAGTGCTTCAGGAAGCAATCCCAGCACAACTTGGCCCGCTCGCTGACTTGAAATACAATGACTCAGTTGTGCACCTAGAGCCATGTCTTATGAACCTTACAGCTATTTCTATATTCTACATCCGTATACATATATAAATACATACAGAGACAGACAGACAGAGAGAGAGAGAGAGAGAGAGAGAAAGAGAGAGAGATTTTGCCATAAAGCCCCAAGTTGTATCAGGACTGCAGCTTCGTGCTTGCAGCGGAGACCCGGTGTGCCCATGCGGCGTCGCTGCGCGCCGAGGTCGCCCGCTCCAGTGGTACAGGTAAGCCGTCTAAACCATCTTAGGCCCGAAACACTTTCAACCCTAAACTCCTGAACCCTAGACCATAATAATGCAACCCTAAACCCTAAACCCTAAACCCTAAGCCCTAAACCCTAAACCCTAAGCCCTAAGCCCTAAACTCCGAAACCATAGACCCTAAGCTCTGCTCTGCGATTTCGGGTTAGGCTCTGCGGGACATTGGTTTCACCGTCTAGGGGTTTAGGAATCAGGGTTCAAGGGATTTCAGGGGCAGAGAACAGGGTTTTACGTTTTGGGATGCTTCGGTAGGGTTTTGGGGTTAAGGATTTCGGCTTTGGGAGTTTAGGGTTTAGTATTGAGTATTTAGGGGTTTAGAGTGTAGCACTTTTGGTTGCAGAAGGCGGGTCGCTAGGGTGTATGGATCTACCTGAACACCTCGAATCCCGACAGCCCGAAAGCCTTCGAATCAAAAGCCTGAGAGCCTAAATGCCAGCAGGTCAACACCCGAACCCCTCAACCTTAAACCCTAAAGCCTTAAACTCTAACCTCCCCTAAACCCTAAACCCTAAACCCTCCCTAAGACATAAACCCCACAAGACTTGGAAGAGCTCAGTTTAGAAGCCTCGGAGCTGCTAAGCATAGCTAATCATTGTCCGGGTTTTAGCCAGTTTGGCCTGGAAGGCCTGAGCAATAAGTGGGGCTGAGGGTTTTAGGGGGTTAAGGGGTTTAGGGTTTTAGGGTTTAGGGTTAGGGGTTGAGGGTTTAGGGTGGAGTGGGGCTAGAAGTAGGGGTCCTGCAAGGGTTCTCTAGGGGTCTTAGGGTTTAAGATAGGTAATGATTCAGGCCCCTATAGTACATCCCAACGCCTCGCTGATCATCACGAGACACGCAAGCCCCAACCGCTGCATCCCCGAAAACACTAAACCGAAGCCTTACTCTAAACCCTAAACCCTAAATAAGTGCAAAATAAACATAACTATTTCAGTAACAAAGAAAGCACAACCCTAAACCCTAAACCTTCCTACTCTCCTGTCTTGGGTCCCGGCCCGCGAGCCAGCCTCCTGAAAAATCGTGGGCGGGGCGTTCTTCAACCACCTCGTGGCTCAAGTTTAGGTTTCGGGTTCAGAGAGTTTGCCGCGTACTATAGGAGCCTAAATAATTAGAATAGGGTCTTGGGGCCCCTTATACTTTAATTATGATGAGGAATCCCTGGTAACCAATTAGCCAATTAGGCCCCTACATGCTGCGGCTTTTTAGGATGAACGGCTTGGGTCTTCGGAGAGGACAAATTGATTGTGGGTAAAGGCTCTGCAAGCTTTGCCGAGAGTATAATGTTTTTCTCCTATAGGATGGGTAATGTCATATAGGCAATGTAATCTGTCTGGTTAGGTTTCAGGGGTTTGGCGGTTTAGGGTTCAGGGTTTAGTGTTATGAGTCTTGGCCTACAGAGTTCGGGGTTCCAATTAAATGCAAGGCCAAAGCCCGAAAGCCTGGACGCACAGCTCACTCGGCTGGCTACCCTCACCTTGCCAAGGTTTAGGGTTTGGGAGCTGGTAGACTCCTAGCCCTAAACCCTAAGCCCTACAGGTACGTAGCAAGGCACACACAGAGACATGCGGGAAGCCTTGACAACAAGCCCCAGAAACCCACAAATAATGCAGAATACATGATGTGCGTGTATATACTTACGTGTATGAGTGTATATATGTATATGTTCATGTTTATGTACAACATTCAAAGAGAACATAAGACAAAGATGCAACACATGTTTTAGATTCTACAGTGTACAGCTTGTACGAGCTCCAAAGCGGCATTGACTCCAGCTTGGGGCTTATCCCAGGTAGTACTAGGGAGACCCCTAAAAGGGGACCCTTCTGAACCCTACTTCTGGCTCTCTTAAAGGGGACCATATTGAGAGGGTCTATATCCCCAAGGGTCCCCCTAATCCGTAAACCCTAAACCCTAAACCCTAAACCAACCAACCAACCTAAGTCCCAGCTTAGGGTCTCCAGGTTTAGGGTTCTTCGGAAGGCCCGACTCGGCCTTGGTGAGCTGCACGAGGCACTTCTTGCACCGCTGTTGTTTAGGGTCTGATGTTCTAGGGTTTAGGGCTTTAGGGGTTTAGGGTGTAGGGCGTATTTAAGTAGGTTCAAGGTTTTGGGATTGTGATCTTTGTTGCATGAATTATCTGCAATTTCGGGTTCTGCTGGATGGGCTGTGGAGTCTTTCATCCAGGCTTTCTAGGGCTGTAGCGATGTTGTGCTCTTTTGGTGTTCCGGCTTAGAGTTTTGTGCTCAGGGTGTTTCAAGCCACGTTTGCATTGCCACCGATCCGGTGTGCCAGTGCTTGTCGAACTGTTCCTTGAACAGTAGTTCCTGGCCCTGTTTCGGGTATTTCCTGTTGTGAATTAGGAAGTACATGCACGGCTTGACACTTCCCGCTGTCCTTGAGAGGCAGTGTGGGGGTTTACGTGAGATGGTGGAGTAATGCCTGACAAGATGCTACACAGCCATGGGGTGGCCCAAATGTTTCATCATCCTGCCGATCAGTGTGTATGATTGGGGCCCTTTTTTTCTGAAATCCCCCCACAGGGTTTAGGGTTTAGGGTTGATTTTTGTAAACGGGGCCTCCAGGTAAGGATTTGTGCAGGGTTTGCAACAGGATGACGTGAGCAGCATTACTGCTGATCTGCGGAATCCCGAACTCCCAAACCCTCAACTCAAGGCATCACACCTCCATGCAGTCTTGGGGTTTCAGCAAACCCCTAACCCCTAAACCCTGAACCCTAAACACTGAGCCGTCAACCCTGAACCCTAAATCCTGAACTTTAAACCCTCAACCCTAAGCCCTAAACCCTGAACCTTGAACCCTAAACCCTAAACCCGTCCCTGAGGCTCTGCAAGACTGCGAGTGGGCCTTGATGCACGGGCCGCGCACTGCCGCGGTGCTGGTGATCCGAGGCCCCCTTCTTCTCAGGAGCTCCGAAGGGTAAGTAATATATAGAGGCCGTAAGAACTACCTAGACTTTATTTGGGGGGTCCTTATTATTATTAGTATTATTATTATTATAGTATCATATGGCCCAAAACCCTGTTCTAACTACTAAGGCAACTATCAAGGCTCCTACACTAGCCTAGCAGCTTTTGAGTGTTGCCGTGTGTTTCAGGGTCCCCTAAACTTCAAACCGCCCAGCTCCCAAGCCCCACACCCAGTACCTCGAGCCTATAGACGACATTCTACTGACTCGCCATGGCGACGGTACCAAGTGTTTCAGGGTCATCTCTTTGAGTTGAATCGGTTTTGGCTTTGGGGTGCCCACAACATACCTAAACCATAGTCTTATGATATTACGGCCTCGATACAACTAACTATCTAATAGCACCCTAAACCCTAAACCCTAGACCCTAGAACCCTAAAGCCCCTAAGCACCCACTGCGGCCCCGATTTTGGGGTCGGGAGCTCTGGTTTCAGAGGCACCGGGCTGGAGGCCCAAGTTTCGAAATTCGTGGGTTTAGGCTTCGGGCTCCTTTAAGGGTTTGGGTTTAGGGTTCCTTTAAGGCTTTAGGGTTTAGGGTTCCTTTCAGGGTTTAGGGCTTAGGGTCTTTGTTGGTTTTTGGGTTTTCTACTGCCAAGAATTCATGGTACTTGTCAGTCAGGCTCCTGTGTTGCAGGTGGTTCCTGATTTCGAGGGCTGCGGAGAGCTTGTTGAATGAAGACGCCGTCAGAGCTTAATGAGGATGTCCACTGTGTGTGCTGGCCAGTAGATTTGTTATACCCTGATGCATCCTTCGCTCATCGCTCATCTGGATTGTCAAACAAGCGTCCTCGCAGCTAAAAGCCCTAAGCCCTCAAAGCCCTAAACCCTCAACGCCCTAAACTCTCAAAGCCCTAAACCCTCAAAGCCCTAAACCCTCAAAGCCCTAAACCCTCAAAAACCCCAGACCCTGAACTCCTAGAACAAGAAGCAGGCAGCGCCCACAGGAAGCTGCGAAGGCTTCGGGAGGCCGTGTCCGATGCGGACGAGGCCGCAGACTTCAGCCCTCGAATTTTGGGCTTCGGGGTGTAGGGTTTAGGGCTTAGGGTTCGGGGTTTACGGTTTAGGGGTTTGGGGGTTTAGGGGTTTTGAGGATTTAGGGGTTTAAGGGTTCAGGGTTCCAGGGTGGAGGGGTCGGTTAAGGGTTTAGGGTTTCGGGTTTAAAGATTGGTGTGGGGGCCTTAACAAGCAATTAGAATGGGGTTTGGGGGGTATATTATATATAGTAACCATAATAAGGAACCCCCAAAACTCTATTCTATTTATTAAGGCCCCTACAGTAGGGACTTAGGGGTTCAGGGTTTTGAGGGTTTAGGGGTTTAGGGGTTTAGGGCTGAGGGTTTAGGGAGGGTGGAGGGGTCGGTTAAGGGTTTAGGGTTTCGGGTTTCAAGATTGGTGTGGGGGCCTTAACAAGCAATTAGAATGGGGTTTGGGGGGTATATAGTACTTAGAATAGGGAACCCCCAAAACCCTGTTCTAATTATTAAGGCCCCTACAGTAGGGACTTAGGGGTTTGAGGGTTTAGGGGTTTGGGGCTGAGGGTCTAAGGTTTAGGGGTACAGGGTTTAGGGCTTCAGGGGTTTAGGGGTTTTGGGCTTAGGGTTTAGACTTTGGGCGTATATTGTGTTCAGAGATGTTCATAGACCTTGAGCAAACGCTGCGAGCCCAGACGTCTGTACAGTAAACCTGATTAGTGGGCTTCGACGGGTAAGAGTTTTGCATTAGATCGGTTTGAGGGTTCCACCCTAAACCCTAAACCCTAAACCCTAAACCGTGCACCGGGCCATGGTTTGGACTGGAGCACAGAGCAGTTAGAGCAGCGGCAGCAAGCCACCCGCAAAGGATCAAGGTCACTTGAACAAAAAGCCTGTAACAGTAAGTACGCCAGAAACCCACAGTGCGCCGTAAAGCCGAAACCCCGCAAAACCCTAGACCCTAAACCCAGTAATCATGGTTGCAATCGGGCGGTTCGGTCGATACCAATACGTATGCGGTATTTAGCGGTATATGTATTGCCAGTATTGCGGAGTTTCGGTTCGGTTCGGTAGCGATACGCAATACCGAATCCCACCAGACCAGCCACACCGCCACCCAGCACCATTCCAGCCACCTCCCACCTGCACCCACCCTCCAGCCACCTCCCCCTCCCACCCTCCAGCCACCTGCCCCCAGCCACCTGCCTCCCTCCTCCGCTGCGTCCAGCCTCCAACCATCAGCCTGCTCTCCAGCCACCCCCTCCCACTCCTCCAGCCACCCT
>CAJNJA010039453.1:3698-28149 GCA_905231915.1 Symbiodinium necroappetens | reverse complement strand
ATAGTAGTAGGAATAGTAGTAGTAGGAGTAGTAGTAGTAGTAGTAGTAGTAGCAGAAGTAAAAGTAGTAGTAGTAGTAGTAGTAGTAGTAGTAGTAGTAGTAGTAGTAGTAGTGGTGTTAGTAGTAGTAGTAGTAGTAGTAGTAGTAGTAGTAGTGGTGGTAGTACTAGTACTGGTGCAGGGGGAGTAGTGGTAGTAGTCGTCGTCGTAGTAGTAGTCGTAGTAGTAGCAGTAGTAGTAGCAGTAGTAGTAGTAGTAGTAGTAGTAGTAGTAGGAGGATGAGGAGTAGGAGTAGGAGTAGGAGTAGGAGTAGGAGTAGTAGAAGAAGTAGTAGTCCTAGCGGTAGCAGTAGCATGGCGGTCTTCCATTGCACGGCGTTTTCACGTTGCTTCGACGTGTTCGTGATGATCATGTTTCATGATTGCTGCCCCCTTCGTTGCCATGATGATCATCGGGTATTATGCGCATCACCAGCACTAACAGCGCCAGCATGTCTTGGCGCTTGTGTGCAGTGTTTTTCGTTTGTAGTTCGTGCATCATCTCGAATCACATATTTGCTTTGCGTCTCCGTAGACAGGAGAGAGGATCCTTAGGAATCTCTCGAATCCCCAGGTCATGAATACTTACGCGCTTCTCCGGGCTGGTGGCAAGCCCACAGCGGAAGAGTCGATGCAAAGCTACGATGGCAACATCTGTCGGTGCACGGGCTACAGGAACCTCGTGCAGGCCAATTTGGGGCTTCAGAGAATCGCTTGATGAACGCATGGTCTGTTTTGGTTTTCCCACTCCCAGCGAGATGGTGTTCCCACTCCCAACCAGAGCCAAGGTGTTCGCTTGAGCTGATCCAATTCCTGCTTCGTTGCTATTTCAGATTATACGCAACTTGCGCGTGTAGTACAGAATGCTGATGCTGCATGTGGCAGGCTTCTGAATCCTTCGCTTCCGATGCGTCTCCAGAAGCGGAAGCGCTGGGAAACAGGCTCCGGACTTCTGCTAGTCTTCGTGTTTCTTCGTCATTTGCAGCATGAAAAGCCTGTGCTTGTTCTGCATGAGGGTCCCTTTTGCGGGTACTTCTTCTCGCAGAAAGGAGCCCGTATTTTGGAGTAAGCCGGGCATGTGGAGCCTCTTGGATCCATGGACTCGGACCCGGATGCTAAAGCAAGATTTCGGATGAGAGGGGCCCAGCACAGCAACAGCAGGTTGCGGTATAGAGACACCTATCGCTCCAGTGTTCCCTCGGTGAACGCAGGCTCAGGGTTTCGTCGAGTTGTGGCATTGTTCAAGGGAGCAGAAAGCTTTGGAACATGTGGGATCAAGTTTTTGAGTGTACTAGGAGCGCAGACATCTTGAAATCACGCATTAGAGCCTTCATACGCATTTGCATTGATACTGCCTGATGCCGACCATCTTCCGATGGTCTGTGGTTTAAGTAGTCCGTGCAAGGCTTAGGCCAGCGTGCTGACTTCGCATTTGAGTCATGCATCCAGGTGTGGACAGCACGATGCCGATCTCTGTGACAAGCTCAGCGGAATCTTGCGGCAAATCCAAGAGCGAAACTCACGGCAGACCACGATTGTTATTCGAGTGCGCCGGTCAATGTCATCCTGGTTGGATCGAGTAAATCAAAAGGTAAGCTTTTGTCACAAACGAGCACAGCAAGCAAAAGCGGTCGGTACCATCGTGATCTTCATGGCTTTCGTCAGCCCGGAGTGGAAATAACCTTTCCACAGCTCCTCCTGTGTTCATCACCGCTAATGGGTGGAGTTAGAATCGAAGTGCTTCTGCCTAACAAATCCACATCTGGCTTGCTCCCCGATTGCGGAAGTATGCGACGTAGATATCAGTTGAAGGAATGATGGAACTGCACGTGCACTTGCTCCGCTTGAACGGTCTTTGCCGGTGTCAGTGTCGAATGCCCGTGGATGTCTTGTCTGCATCACATATTTGATGCAGTAAGTACGAAGCGAACTGTGAACATTGGACAAGCCTTAACTGCTGAAGCTAGGTTGTTGACTTTATGGTTTTCGCATCCAGAGCCCCCGCTTGCCCTGGTCTCAAGGAGTTGAGCGTGCAAAATTGGGGTCCGTAGTTTGCAATCTGAGGAGCAGAGCACAAGGACATGGACCGCATCTTGAAGTCGGCCCCGCGTCTCGCAATGCTCGGACAGTTTCCATTGCAAGTTCTGGAGGGCTTTGCGGAGCTTCAGCCAAGCTGCACGTGCGGCGCAGCAAGTGCGGCGCAGGTAGTAACCCGACCGAATGCACAGGTTCCTGGAGCAAACCTGGGCTTGGGGCTGAGGGTCCCAGCTTACCTCACGCCGCTATCCGAGGTGCAGTTCAGCAAGGATGAGTTCACTTGGTATGCGCCCATGACGCTTCAGGACGCTTGCGTACTTCACGGTCCTGACATAGATGGCACATACCAAATGTGGCCAGCATAGCAGCACTACCGTGCATTCTTTACGTTCCATTATTTACCTCAGCTACCCATCTCCTCAATTTCGGGATGCTATTCTGGATGTTACCGAGGACAAAAACTATGATCATCGATGTTTCAGTGGTGATGACATCAATCTTGGTGGTGTTGCCTGCCGGGATGGCCGGGGTGCTGGTCATGATGATTTACTTGATGCTGCTGCTGTTGATGATGCGATGATGGCGACGACGATGTCAATGCTGATGCCATGCTGACTGTAGATTGATGATAACGATGGCGATGTCGTTGCTGGTGGTGAAGATGATCCTGACTCGAGGATGGTAGTAGTCGTGTGGATGAACTGGGTGACGTGACGATCGAGGCATTGACGAAAATGATGCAATTGGTGGTGCTGCCGCTGTTGTTGTGGCTGTGATTTCTGCTGCGGCTGTTGTAGGCGATCTGCTGATGGTGATTGTGACTGATGGTGCTGACACTGCAGCCAGTTCTGCTGCTGCTGCTGCTGCCGCCGGCGCGGCTGCTGCTGCTGCTGCTGCTGCTGCTGCTGCTGCACGATAATGATTCTGCCCCGCAACCAGGAGGTGCTCGAAATCAAGCAGTCCAAGCCACGCGCGATGTATATAGTCGGTGACACAGCGAAGGGCATCCGGCAAGCGGCCTACGAGGCTCCAGTTTCAGTTGAGGGACTTCCCCACGAGGCTTAAACGGTGTAAGCTGACACAAGCTTTCGTCGTTCCGCTCTCCCTCCCTCGCCCAGTGCCCTTTTGCCCATCTGAAGGTGGCCAACGGAAGAGCTACCGACGTGATCGCGCTTCGCAATGCTGCTCTGGCCAGTGAGAGTGCTACTTGTAAATGGTGATGTCGTACATTTCGGGGTTTGGTGGGCTGAGGCCGCTAGAACTTCGGTGGCTAGATTTGTGGTCACGGTTACTATCCTCCCCTTCTGTGGACTCGCTTTTCGCAGAATTGTGGAGCTTTGGTCATTTCTCTCAGGTCACCGAGCTGAATATGCTTCAAGCGAGCGGCGCAGGAGGGGCAGTTTGGGTCTACAGCCTTGTTCGAGTGATAGCGGCAGTGGTAGTGGTAGCAGCAGCAGCAGCCTTGCGCCTTGGTGGTGCGAATAGCAGTTCACATGCCAAAGCCAGACGAGCAGACCTGCGGTTGCACGGATACGCGCGAGGGCTGCCCTTGTATGCAAGGGCGCTAAAGGTGTTGAACGTGCAATCGGAGTACACTCGCTCTACGTGGGCTCTCCTCCTTGCCGATACTGGATCCACAAATTTCCGATCACAAACCCGACAACTGATTACTGTTCAGAGACACCGCTTTCTTGCCTACTCGCAGTCACACATACACGCATAGACACCTCTCTCCTTATCTATCTACTTGTGTGTCTGTCTATCTATGTATCTATCTATCTCTCTAGCTCTCTAGCTCTCTATCTCTCTATCTTTCTATCTCTCTATCTCTCTATCTATCTATCTATCTATCTATCTATCTAGTCTATCTGTCTATCTACCTATGTATCTATCTTTCTCTCTACCTACCGATCTGTCTATCTACATATGTACGTACCTACCTATCTGTCGGTCTACCGATCTGTCTATCTTGGCGCTGCCAGCTCGGAGATATTGTTTAACCAACAAACCAGATCTTGAGTCGCATTGGTAGGTTTAGGTGAAGGTCGACCAGGGCCAAGAGTTTTCGGGTTCAGGCTTGACAATCGGCGGCGCACTCACTATTCAGCACATCACGGATGCCCTGGAGAAGTACCAGAAGGAGCATGCCAGCCTGCAGTGGCCCGAAGCACCTCGGCATTTTCGAGCTGGGAGTTCTGCAAACAACCTGAGCCAATCAAGATCAACAATGCGAGACTTCTAGTTTGAAGCTATCCAACGAAGTTTGGTACGGCCCAGACTCCTTGTGCCCTTGCCAGATCGTTGCCTCAAACTTCAGCCTATGCAGGGTCTTCGGGTTTGAGTGGGGTGTGTGAAGTTGCGGGGTTGCTCTTCAGGTTTCTTCTTGAGGTTGCTGGTTGCATGAGTATGGGCTTGTCAAAGCAGCATCAACATGTTGGCGGTTCTTCGTGCCAAGCTGCGCACTTTCGTCCGACATCAGAACTCGTTGTTGATGGAGTGTAGTACAACTTGCTGTTGTTACGGCGTTGTCAATTCCACTTCATTTCTTTTCCCAAAGCGTCAAGGCGCAACTACTAAACCAGGGTCTCGGGATCCGTCCGAAATCTGCGATGCCTCCCCAAAGCTGCAACGTCAGCGTAGCAGGCTCTGGCCGACGCAGTGAAGCACGTGGCACAGCATCACCTGCGCTCGGAAGCAGGTGCGACATTGCGGTTTTGCTTTGCTTGGAGTTTCGGGGTTTCGGGGTCGAGACTGTCTGTTGGTCGAACTCGGCCCCAATGAAGATCCGAAGGCCCCGATCTGATCCTGAGCAGTTTTTGGAAGAAACCACCTACTAGTCCATACTGGTTCACTATTCACCGGAGTTGCGGCAATCCTCATGGTAGGGTGAAGGCTTTGAAAGGTCACTGTGTCCGAATCTTAGCATGTTGCCTTGTAGAAAGGCTTTTGACTTGAGGTCACCTCATCACTGCAACCCTAAACAAGGCCCCCGATGCTAGACCTGAGACCGAGTCTAACACATCCTCCGGCATTTCAAAGGTTGGGCAGGGAATCTGCTCATCACCATCCAGTGCCTTGCCCAAGATCTGCAGGGCTTCTCTTGACTTGGCGTTTCAGTTTCCACGGCTTTGAGCGTTTCGGGTCGAAGCGCTTGGGGTTCGTGACGGCTTGCTGCTTAATCGTGCGGTTGCCGATCGCAATCTTGAGCACAAAGCCCTACTCGTATACTCGAAACAGTGACAGCCTGCAGCACTCCTGTAACTGTAGCAGCTTGATTACATGGTACCGTAGGCCCAGTAGCGGCCCATCAGGAAAGTCAACAAGGCCTAAGGGTCATCTCCATTCCTCGAAACGCCCTCGAGGCCGAACTGGAGGATCAGGACTAGATGGGCATGTATAGGCTGTATGGGGTACAGTGTTTATCAAACTACCTGAGGCCCCGGGTAGCACATCCGAGGGAGGGCAACAGCGCAGATTGAAATTGTCGCTTTAAAGCCCCTAGCTCAGCACCCATAACTCGAAAACCTTGAGCACCATCAACCCTGAACCCCCAACCCCTTCAAACCGCAATGCCATACCCCTAAACCTGCACGCCCTGCACCCAGAAACCTGGGCGTTGGACCCAAGGCGTGGATTTCCTTCCGACCTTTTCCCCGCTCTGCTCGCAGGCTGGGATGCACGATCTTTCTGGTTTGAGGGGTTTCAGAAGGTCAAGGGTCTAGGCATCCGCCTTGTGGTGCTCGGGATTCAAAGGCGTGGGCTGGGTTCGGAGTTTGAGCGTTTACTGTAGGCTCTCGGGCTTTGTGAGTTAAACGGCTTGGCTTCAGTATGGTTTGGGGGATTCAGGGATTGAGTTTTGTACTGTTTGAGCTTCTGCGGCTTCGTCACTTATTCCAGCCTTGCAGATTCAGGGTTTGATGAACTTAGCCCTGCAGGTGTTGTGACGGTGCCTACTAGGAGTCAGTTAGGACCAGTGGCGGGTTTGAGGTAACTTATCGAGCCCAAGCTGCATGTTTCGTGGTGTCTGGGCGCTCCAAATCTTCGACACCATCAAGTGCTTTCAGCCCAAATCCGTAAATCCGAACACCTTTCATTGCTCCATGTACTCTTTCAGGGAAGACTTGCTCGGAGCCACTCCCCATCGGCCAATCAGCCCACACATCTTGTGCAGCTGACGCGGAAGTGTCCTACGTGACCAAGAGCACCGAGGAGACCCGAATACCACTCGCAGAGTTTAAACCGGGCGAGCCTTTGCCAGCAATGGTCTCTACGACTCCTCGGGTTTCAAAAAAACCCGTACATGCCGCGCAAGTTCAGAGGCTATGGTGTAGCGAATCTACAGCCTGGAATTTAGGCGGTGCGAGGCGGTGCTTAGGACGTGAGGGTTTAGGCTGTCGGGGGTCCAAGATCTGTTACACAAGCGTCTTCAGGCAAAGATGTCTCGTGAGTTTTCAGGACATGTGATCCTGATTTGTCGGGCTGTGAAAAGTTTGAGCTGGTTCAGCGAGCCGCCAAAGCAGCCAGGTGCCATCAACTCTTGATGAGTCGGACATGCCTGCATAAGACACCATCTGCTAAACGAACCCTACGAGATGCAAACCCAAACATAAATCTATATCCTAAGCATGGAACTTCTTTCTTGAAGCGTAAACTGGCTCGAGAATGCAGCCGAGGCTGTTCCTTTCAACGCTTTGCTTCACGGCTGCACTGGATCGGATTATCGCAAGCTGAAGCCCTGCACACTAAACCTTACATTCTTGTTGCTCTAGACTCTAGATGGTAAAGTCCTGAAGCCTTCTGGCATAAAGCACATCCTCTAAACCCTGCAGCTTTAAGCCCTGAATTCCGAAATCCGAAAACGCAAATTCCGAGGCTGACAAAACTTCACATCCCGAATCTGCAAAGCTCCTTCTACAAGCACCGTGGACAGTTTGGGACTTGTTGTTTATGTTCTAAGAATGTTCAGGTTGAGCCTTAGGAAAGATTGGTTCTGTGCCGGTTCTTTTGTAGGAGCCTCATTGTGGGATCTGTTAGTTTCTGGGCCCCTCATGCCGCAAACCTAGAGCTCCCCTCCAAAGCCAGATGAGGATGGTCATTACAAGTGGAGTCGGTATCTGGAAAGGGACCAAACTTCAGGTACTTCCGAGTGGGGCAGCGCAAATGGTTGTCGCACTGTTTCGCGAGTGGAGGCAGGGACTGCGGGAATGGCTAGCCGGGGCTAGCCTAGATACCTCGGCCTTGTTGTCCGCATTGTAAACTACTCTGGGAGTTGGTGTCAAGTACTTGCAGACATTTATCGTTGTCGACAAGACTCTTAGATAGTCACATGGAGCTGAGTCCAAAGCAAGGGCTTTGTGTCAAAGACTGCATGACTACTACTTGGCTCATGTCATTGTTTCGTGTGTTGCATCTAACTATCGGCCCCAAGCTTGTTTGAGAGTTTAGAACCAAAGCCGGGAGGCTTCCGTGTTGTCTTAGACAGCGCGAAGAAGATCACCGAAGCTCGCGTCGAGCTCTCAGACTTCGACAAATTCCTGCTGCCAGTCATTAGCAGGTTAGTTTCACGAGTTGCAGCTGGGTGCTGTGGATCAATAGATCTGTTCACTGACATAAAGCCTGACGGTGCGCAAAAACATGCCCCGCTATTCAGCCAACCTACTCACACGCTTCCTCAAAAGTTTGCACACTCTGCTGGCGACATACATGAGGTCCATGGACCCTAGAGCCAACATGCCAAAAATGCACTCTTGCCAAAGGTAGGGTAGATTGGAATGCACTCTGGCCATAGTGCATGAATGAATGAAGATGTCACAGATTGCCGGGGTATTTGAGGAGGGGTAGTGACTAATCTCATCTGCACTGACATGGAGCAGCAGAAGCCAGCTATACGAGTGGGAAGAAAACAGGCAAGCCATACTAAGACGACCAAATACGACCAAGATAGGGAACTACCGAGCAATGCTCGACCTGAATCCATCACATTCCCAAGCTACCGCAATCTACAGACCCGCCACAAACTTTCGCCCTTGCATTCTAATTCCCTCAAGAATGCAATCAGGTCTGCTTGGGCTTCTCGGCGTGAAGCTAAGGAGCTGATGCCCTGCTTGCAGGGCACTGCGTGGGCGGGGTCTAGCCTTTAGGCTTTTCGTTTGCAGCTTGCATGCTGGGGGTTTACGTTTCTGGAATGCGCACACGCCTTCTCAACAGCAGCAGCAACCGCAATGACGATAAAAAATAAAGGTAATGGTGTTGAAGATGGCGACAGTGGTTTTGATTCTTTGGGTGCTGCTGATGATAGTGGTGATGGTGCCGCTGGGCTTCCAGGGACTTGTCGGTCGGCAGTCCTGGGCATGGGAGATGTGAGAGCGAACGGTTAGGCTCCTTTCCCGGAGCCTGCCTTCTGTTGCACCAGCGCGACATTATGTAAAGCCAGTTTGGCGCCGCCACTGGATGCACACCAGCGCGTGCCAAGATATGCCAAGGCCCAGCTAGTGGCCCGGGCGCAAGGTCAAGGCGCGTATAGCCTACCTGTTGGAGGTAAAGCAGTTGCAATGTGGACCAACCAGCACTGGCGCTATTCACTATACTCTTAGTCTTAGTCTTACTCTTGTAGTCTTGCTCTTAGTCCTAGTCTAGCCTGGGTCTTACGCTAGCTCATACCCTTACTCATGCTCATGCTCTTGCTCTTACTCCTACTCTTACTGCTGCCCTCAGTCTTACTCCCACTACGACGACGAAGACGGCTCCTGCGTGGTTGCTGTTGCGGGTGAGAAATCCATGTTTTCCCTAACCAAGGTTACTGGGCTTCCACGCCTTCTCGTATGGCCCTTGGTTTCAGCATGTGCTGCACTTGTTCATGTCTGCAGCTGGTGAGTTTCAACATTTGTGGATGTGGACACGAGGGGGCCAGGATCGGTACAGAAGGCTCAGTACTTCTCGTTTGCCATTTCTTGTCTCGTTTGTTTTCGGAGTCTATCTCCACCGTTTTGTCAGCTGCTAAGGTTGCTATAATAGTAACTCGTTCCGAGCCCGTCAGCCCCGAGCGTGCGGACTTCAACCCCAGACTCAGAAACCCATCCGGCCTATTTAAATGATCTTTCGCTGCATGCTGACCGAAAGCCATGCACTCCAGAATCTATTATTGTTTGCCTTGAATGACGTCGACCAAGCTTCGTGAAGCTTCCATCCTGATTTCTGCGGTGAAAAGATTTTCCTATCTATCTAAAGCCCCGTACTCGTGGCTGTATCTTTGCGTGGTATGACTCGGTATGACTGCAGTGTTGGACCCTGAACCCCTGAACCGCCCTAACGCCCTAAGGGTCCCAAACGGCCCGCTTTTTGCGAGGTTCCTACCAGGCCGAGTCGGTCCTGGTCGGAGCGACTCTGGACTGAGCGCCGCTGACGTGCTGCAGCTTTTGCCGCTAGTTTCTCTTTGGGCCTTTACGGTTGGGAAAGGCTGTGCGACAAGAGAAGTGCAATGTAATGATGTATTGCTTCGTGCAAGCTTGGCTCTGTAAGTTGGACTGTGGTGGAAGACAGCTCGCCCCGCCAGTTTGTAGTCAGAGGCGACACTACTTGCAGCAACAGGTTGCTGGCTGCATGTGAGCACATCGAATGTTATCTGAACTCAAAGGATCAGGACTTCCTACGTAGGTCAACAGTAGAGTTGTCAGTACGGGTCAAGCTACTTGTGTTGTGGCTTACTCACTACGTGTTGACCAATAGCAATGACAAGAAGCAGGCGAAGTTGCTTCTGCTTCTGCCCATGTTGCTGTTTTGCTCCTGAACTTGACAGTTGAAGTTTGTGGGGCTATGTGGCTCCTGAGCCGTTGCAATGCCTGAGCACTGAACCCTGAAGGGAAGCTTTTGTAATCAGCATCGAAGTAATAATGAAGCTCAGTTCGTAATGGCCGCCTGCTGTTCGACATTTTCGTTGTTGCCAAGGCCTAAACTTTCTAATTACTGTTTGTAGCCCTCGTGGTGCTGGTGTAAGTTGTGCATCGTATTCAGCTTCCCAGAATGAATGACCACAATGCTAAGATAAGACCGTGCAGGACACGGAGACCCTCCAGAAAGCCATTGCAGCCCTGCGTCTTGGTGGAGGCTTTAGAGGAGCATCATGGACCATGCAGTACAATTGAAGTACGAGCCCACAGCTAGTGGATTGTGCCGCAGGCATTCGTTCGATATTTAGTTTGAAAAAACTTTGACGTGGTTGCCTTCCGTCCCTATTTCCCCCGATGCGAGCATAAGGAGGTCTGCTTGAAAACTCCAAGGCTTTCCAAAACCCTGTGCGTATCCGCTTACAAGCATTTTAAGCCAAACCGAACCCGTAAGTCTTGGGCATTGTCTGAGGCATTCCGAGCTGGAATTTGCAGGGGAGAGCCAATTCCAGACAATCGACAACCCGAAGGGAAAGGAGCGTCCATGGCTGCGGGTCTTCTGCGTGGTAGAGCCTACCACTCCCGGTCATACTCGCTCCTTCTGTTTGTCTCGACCCCTGAAGCATCAGTGAGGGAATGCTCCTCTATACACAGGATGACTATCGCCGTCAACTGCCAGACACCTATATCTTCAAGTTCTTCAAAGAGGCCTCGCCATGCAGCAATATGGGTCCTCAACCTTGGCTCCTAAACACGGTATGCTAAGTCCTCCAGCAACCAAAAAACCTGAACTCCGAACATCTCCAGGCACAGGCTTTCTTTGGCATGAAGCAGTGGCCGGCGGAAGAGTTAGGAAGCCTGGCGCTGAAGCCGTTGAAAGCAGGAGACTTGGGGGAAGTCGGGGCTTTCTAGGGCTTTAGGAGCTGAGGTTTTGAGCCTTGCCAAGTTTGAGGACCTCAGGTTTTGATCGCTGCGCTGGAAGAGTTTGAGACGAACATGGGCTAAGCATACTCCTCTCATCCAAGTTTGCTCTGCTGATGCGGAATAGTCGCGTAGATGCTCATGCTTTGCTGCAATCTTTATGGTCTAAGATCACTGTAGGCTGTTGCAACGTGCACGCAGTGAGTGCGCTGCTGCCATCACTTGCCTGACTTGTTCATTCATCTGTGTATTCTGCAATCTTCGGCCTCTGCATCTACTGGGCGCACCTGAACTTGAGACTCGAAGCGCATCAACTGAAGTCCTTGCTACAGAAGATCCAGCCCCTTGCCGCCAGCCCAGCTCATCAGCTGCAACAAATCCAAGCAATCTTACACATCCAGTCAAGAAGCAGAAGCTATAAAGCCGATGTTTGCCAGGACAGCTCACCTTCCAGGCCGGAGTCCCACGCAGCTAAAGGATGCAGTCGATGCCTGGGTTTAAGTTTGAAGTGGTCTCAGGGTATAGAGGTTTTGTCTGTAGACAGCCATGAGCCTGGAAGCCTAATCGCGCCCGTATCCCTGCCGGCAGTAATCGTCAAAAGCCTCCTGGCCCCAAAGGCTCAGTTTGAATCCCCGAAGCCTACTTGCACTTTGCCCCGTGCTCCCCAAGCCTTTGAACAATCTCTTAGACTCTAGGCACTATGCCCTAAATCCTGTTTTTCCCAAAGCCGGGAAGCTGCTTAATCCCTAAGTGCTACTGGAGCTTAGAGAAAGCTCTGAACTCCAGTAACTCATCTCAACCTTTTACACATGGGTTCTCGTGGAGAGACGCAGTTGAGAGACCCTACACCCGGACTGAGCCCATCAGCTCGGAGCATCAGGAGCAGCCTGGCCTGGATAACAAACCCCAGCTGTCTGCAATGGGCCTCACGACCGGAGCTGACTCTTTGCTGCAAGCTTCAGATTCACAGGCTTAGCAATTTAGGCCTTTGAAGGTTCAGGTTTCAGGGTTCATGCTTGGCAGTTTTAGGGCATTTAAAAGAGTCAGCGGTCATAGCTTATGTGCTTTGGGGGTGGGGGCGGGGGGTCAGAGCCCTTGTGGCAGAATCAACCGAGGACAGGACTGGCTAAGGAAATGCAACAGGCGTTGTTTGAGTTCTCGGTATCTTCGAGTTGCCTTGGCCGACGCACGCGTCCGATAGAGCAGATGGCTGTCCCTGATAATGGCCAGCTTTCGCGCATGAGAACGTCACGCATATGGCTAATAATTTTTTGATTTGCGCGCGGCAGTCTCATGTCTGATAAAGTGCGCGTGAAAACTCATCACCCTATATTTTGCACATGCATATGTACCAACACGTGAAGTTTTGCCGTGTGCTGCTCCCAAGTTCTCCATAGGGTTGCACAGCTTTGTGTTGCATAGGTCTCGTGCCTGGGCTACGGACTGAGCATCACTTCAGACAAGGTCCGATACACGGACGACCAGCCGATGCCCGGTCTCTTCGGGTATCCTGCGTCTTGGTGTCACACACGGGCTTGGAGCTCTTGGCACGAGAGGAGTGTTCGCAGATCACAGCAAGCAGGGAGGGGATTCCGCCCAAACGGTGCTTGAGCCTGTAGCAGTTCCTCCTCGCATTTCCCAATCTTGCGGCCCAGGTATTAAGCGAGGTGGCGACGGGCAAGCTGGAGCAGTTGGATCCACAGCTGCACTCTGCTCATCACAACTTGAATGGGCCCCGAACCCTCAGCCCTAAATCCTCAAGGACACGGCTCAAGCCTTCAAAGTGGTCGGTGTGGTGGACATCGTGACAGCAGCGGATCCTTGGCCTTGTCCAGCACAGAGCTTCAACGATGAAATTAGGCAACCAAGGACTTGCAGTTTTTGCGGTTGCTTGCGGTATACAAGGAGTCTTTCTACAGTAATTCGACTGGCGCTGCTATGACTGTGGTTGGTGTTGTGATGGTTCTTGCTCTGCTAATTTAGTCCATTTTCTATTCCTGTGTGTATCACTAAAGCCGTACAGTTTGAGGGTTCCGAAGATCAGGGACTTTGCGAGTACTCTTACTGTATGAGCGACACAATTACTAGTTGCTTGGTCTCGTATCCTTTACGCAGGACCTGACACCTGGTAACCCAAGATGTCCAGGACGTGCCAGGGAAGAACGATTGTGGCTTCGCTGCAGGCCACGTCATCTCGGGTTTGCAGTGTAAGCTGCAGGGCTGGGACGATGATATTGAATATGATGAAACCGACTCAAGCAACTCTTAACCCTTGGCACCAGAGCCGATTCCTCATGGTTCTATGATTGTATCTCCCAAGAAATCAGCTTTCGAATAGATCCCGTTGCGCGAGGGACGGTTAGGCTGGCCTCTGATTCCGGTCCTAATCCTAACCCCCCTTAGCCCCTTAACCCAAGTCACGAGCTCCGGAGCTCGCACTGAACTTTACCGCCGAAGCGCTTGTACTTGAAGGCACCTGGGTAGCAAAGAGTAGCTTTATATTGGATCTATATGCTTGTGGTTGTTGTGGTCGTCGTCGTCGTCGTCGTGGTGGTGGTGGTGGTGGTGGTGGGGGCGGCGGCGGTGGTGGTAGCGGCGGCGGCGGCGGTGGTGGTGGTGGTTGCGGTGCTGGCGTTGGTGGTAGTTGTGGTTGTGGTTGTGGTGGTGGTGGTGGTGGTGCTGGTGGTGGTGGCGGCGGTGGTGGTGGTGGCAGCGGCAGTGGTGGTGGTGCTGCGCTGCTGCTGCTGCTGCTGGTGGTGGTGGTGGTGGTGGCGGCGGCGGCGGCGTCTCTTGTTCTTATTGAGGTTCTTATATCGCTTGTGTATTTTATGTTAAACTTGTTGTTGATCTGTAGATTCGGATTCAGGGGCAGTTGCAAGCGGGGACGAACCATGGGGTCGAAGTACCATACTTGAGGTTGTGATAGGCAAATGAAGAAGCACTTGTTGCTTGCCCAAGAAGCGCCAAGTAACCAGCTCAAACCCCGTTGCGCGCAGGCAACTCCCAAATACCCTAGACGGCCCATTGCGCCACGACAGCGCAAAAGCCTTGAATCCATCCCTGAACTTTATGCCGCGGCACTCACCCTTGCAGGGGAGGAGCCCGTCTTCGCCTGAACCTCAGAGCGCAGATCTAAGGGCTTGCAAAGGGGCCGGGAAGAAGAAAAGCCATAGCTTACGTAGTGAGGGCTTCGGTGAGGTCTAGAAGGTCCGGGTTAAGTAGCCGATACCTAGGGTTCTAGGTACAAGTAGTGACAATTTAATTTGCCACAACCCGTGGACCTTCGGGTGCTGTGCGAGTGCAGGTCTTCTGTTTTTGGGCGCAGGGACACCAGAAAACGACAGCGCGAGCAGTATTGGTGTTTGCTTCGTTATTGTGTGTTGTCTCAAGGATTTCTCTTGAGCTTGTGCTGATGGTGAGGTTTTGTAGTCTAAGGCAAAGGGTGATCCCGGAATGAACATCAAGCCACAAGCCTTCAGGCTTCAACCTGCCAGAGGCAATGCCATAAGTACTTACATGTCCTTTGATCGTTTTATTACTTCGAGGGCGACTGACGCTGTTATCGCAATCAATCTCCCCTACTGGTGCTGGTGACGGCGACGCTGGCGGCTGGTGTTGGTGATAACGAAGGTCACAAGTGTTGCGGGTGTCGCTCGTGTGTAAGAAGTACAACCACAGCCATCGGCATCGACAAAACCCTGGAGATGTTCTCAGGTGGAGATCGGCGGGAAGCTGAGCTGCATCGTCCCAGCCTGTTTCGGGCTTGCGGGCATTTGGGCCATCAGGGATGAGGCTTCAGGTTTGGTTTGAGGGGTGCAGAGTTTGCAACTTTGGTAGGATTTCGGGTTGCTTTGGGATGTTGAATGATTGGGTAGTCGACTCCAGCAAAGTATGGCTCCAAAAGGCAGACCTCTCAGGCTTTCAGGCCCCACCGAGGCCGCTGCTGGCTTGGTCTTTGCAGGTGTTCTGGTGGTTGAGGTTTCGGAGCACTTGAGCCAAAGAAAGGAACATCATGACTGTGGGGCAGCAGATCGCCTTGGTTGTGGCCACCTCCTACCGTGCGGCCAAGGCTCCGTTACCACGATTAGTCTGGGTGAGTCAGATCGGGGAAGCGCGGCCCCTCAGCATGAATCCAACACTCCCAGTCAACTCGCGCCAGGCCGGCGCCGCAGCGGTGCAGATGAAGATCTCCGGAGCCAACGAAGGACCGGGGCTTCAAAAACGAGCCTCAAAGCCTTAGTGAGATCAAGGCTCCTCGATGATTCCATACCTGCTGCACAGCACCTGGTAGGTAGAAGTTGGCTGATGATGCTAGCTATTCCTGCACCGGCGGAGGTGAAAACTTATGAGGACCTCCTCTTCATCTGCTCAAGCACCCTCATTACAATAGCATTGTTATCCTTCTCTGAGTCGATTCCAAAAGTGTAGGGCCTTTTAGAGTGTTCTCTTGGGCCTAATTAAGGGCTCGGCCCCAACAAAAATGCAGAAGAGGGCGATGCGGGAAGGCACACAGGTCGGAGGTCTTTGGTTGAGTGCTCCCGTTTTCTCAGACGGCAAGTTAGGGGTTCTTCCAAAGGCAAGTTAGGGGTTCTTCCAAAGAAATTGCAGACCAAAGTCGGCCTCATGTGGCGAGTTGCTATTTCTGCTTCGGGCAGATATGTCAAAGTCCCAGGTCCCAGCTTAGCGCTTTCTGCAACTCCCTTGTCGGAGAGGTGCCATCATCACCCTCGACCAGGCCATAGCGGCAGAGTCCTTTCTGGAGAGTTCCATCCTCAGACCGCGCGAGAGCCTGGATTTCGCAGCTCCAATGAAATCTAAACGCCCAGCGCCCCGCGGCAAGGCGCCCACTTCAAGAACTCCATTAACAAAGGAGATTTGGAAGCCGGCTATTCGAGCAGCGATCTGGCCGGGCCCCTGGGCTCGGGCCTAGACCCGCCAGAAAGTCTCGGCCGGGGGAAGCGAGGTCTTTGAGGGGTCCACCTACGTCATCGGCCAGCATGCTTTCCCGATGGAGAAGCAGACGGCCTTGGCCGTACCCGAGGAAAAGAAGGGTATGACTGTGGCCTGGCTACTCTTTGAGTTAACCCAAACCCTCCGACCAGTGCCTTGAGGAGGCTCCTGTCTTGCATCTTCTTGCAAGGTCTGGCATTCCACGCAAGGCCATGACTTCACCAGGGGAGTGCAGCTTTGCAGAAATTTGGCACAAGCTCTCAGTTAAGATCCGTGCAGTGGGGGGTTCAGCAACTTGAAGCACTAAGAACCTCAAACTCTGCACTTTGATACGTGATCCGTTGCACACGGAGTCGGATGTCCGGACCTTCGCCCAAGCCCCTGTGCTCTACTCAGCTTCCAAGCGAGGCTGGCCGGCGTTTTGGGCATCCCCGGATCCTTCGTCGTCTGCAAGCAGACTCGCGCCGGCGGCGCCTTCGGACCCAAAGCCCTGAAAGCATGTCGAAAGTCTGAGAGGGCCGTAAAAAGCCGTAAACTCGCGAAAGGCGTGTTCCTTAGTCTTGCACCCGCAAGCAATTGAAGCCTGAACCTGGCCTAGGCGCCTTTGGCCCCAAGAACAGTCGACAAGCGCCGGTCGCCGCAATGGCCGCCGTTGCTGCCCACAAGCTCCTGGGCGCTTTGGTCCAGGGTGGGGGTTTCAGGGCGGTTGTTGTGTGTGGCAGCGTTTGGGTCAATGGTTGCCTGAGTGAGGGCCAATGTTTTGGAGCCTTGGAAGTCGAAGGTGGGTGGCTCGCGGGCGATTCGAGCAGGGTTAAGGCCGCCACGCATACCGACGGTTATGCAAACATGAGATCGTAGACTTAAACCATGTGGTCGAAAAGGACTAGACCGGATGGCATTTGCTGCAGGTTGGAGAAAGCTGTGCGTGTGGCCTACGAAGCAACACTGGAGCAGAATGCCGTTGGCGGACGGCATAGTTTCAAGACCCAGTACAAGGCGAAAAGATGTCCACTACCGCTGTGTCGCGACTACTGTGAGTTTGCTGGTTTTGAATATAAATGATCATCATCGAGGACGGTATCATGATTATCATTACCCATCTTGCCCAGTATGACTACGTCTGGGTATGAGTATGACGATGTCGGGAATGATGATCTTCCCTGCATGGCTGCAGATGGCTCTTAGATTTCTTCAGAAGTGACGGCTGCGAGTTGAGTCCAGCCCCCAAGCAAAGCCTTATAAGAAGCCGTACGACACGACATATACCGAGACAACGCTGGCAACCACCCGAACGTCTCTGAAGAGACACTTTACAACATCACAAAGACACCGAAGAAGAGCTGCAAGCGACATATCTTGAACAAAACCCCCGGACCGAGCGCCTCTCATTGCCAGCAGACGGTTTGCTTGCAATGGGCAGGTTGGCGTCAACAAGGATGGCAGAATCCAAGCGCGGCTCGGTGTGTTTGGGGTGTTTTCGTGGGATGGATGGGGTAGAGAGTTCAGGGCCCAGGGCCACTCTCAGACTTCAAGTGCTGCATGGATATGGAGACACCCTTTACTGCCAAGCAGGATCGAGACATCTATAGACCTCAGCCTCCAAGGTGCGACATCGAGTCGTGGTGCAATGGCGGATGCACTCATGACTTCACGGGCTTTTTGAATCTGGAGATGGGGGAAGCGATACCCTCTGTTTACGACTGGCCCAACATGCGAGTCAACGTTCATGCTCCTTGGCCCGCAGTTCTGTGAAAAGCCAATCTCTACGAAGTCCGAGACCTCAAGTGAGTTCGCGCCTCCGAACATCTCCGAACGACAGCCGGGTGCCGCCAACCAACTGCACCACTTTCTGGAGCCTTGCTGAGGCGATGAAGACCAACACCCCGAGCAACACGGCCGTCCGCTCCTTTGGAAGTCCGCAAGGATCCTTGACAGTCAAGGTGGGATGATGATGACGATGCTGTACGATGATCTTCATAGCGGTTCTGCCGATGGTGGCAATGACCACGGTGACGACGATGGTGGCCATGTGGCCTGCAGCCTGAATGACCGTGAGTGGCAGCTTGGGGCCCTGCCACTCCATTCTTCGCTGGTTCACCTAAGGGTTGACTATGTGATGGCCGTTGAAACGGATTTTAAACATCTTTATCGGAAGGCATTGCTACCGCAGACAAAATACCCGACATGTAACACTCCAATGTGGAACACCGCTGCCACCTAGGATATTTCGTCTGCGAAGCAATCATGGAAGACATCGCGGGCAGGCAGACAGAGTGCCATAAAATCTGGGCTTGGTTTGCTGGTGTTGGTGGCTCAACTTAACACGTTGCTGCCAGCATGTCATGACTCATGACTAGCACTGCTGCCATTGTGTTTTTTGATTTTTTTGTTTGCGAGGTCACCCGCGGTCACCCGAGAATAGCTGATTTTAACGACCCAACCTGAGCTGAAATCAAACAAGTTGCGAACCAGTAATGTTCGTAATCCGCCCTGGGGCTGGCAAGCAGTTTGTTTTGCTGCTCCCCTTCCTCCCTGCCGCACGAAACGAGCCTGCTTCAATATGTAGGTTTGTTTCCGTGATTCCCGCCTTCGCTGGCCTTCTTAGATTCTTTTCAAAGAGCAGAAACAGCCCAAAAACTAGACTCGGTTTTGTGGTCACGGCGCTGAACTCATCATCTCCCATCCATAGGCTCAAAGCGCCCGAACGAGCCTGTTTCAAATGAAATAGGTGAGCCAGAAACCCCAAACCCATAGCTACAGTTTATTTCAATCATGCTTGTGTTCTATGGTCCATCGCAATGCAATCATGCTTGTGTTCAAACCCAGCCCTGATACGGTCAGATGATGTCGGTTGGATGTAAGGGTGTTTAGCGACCCGGCCCGACCTGACCGGCTAAGTTGGAGAATGAGACTGCGGTTCTAAATGGCTCAATGTTATTGTTCTAGTCCAATTGTTGCCACTGTCAATGCTGCTGTCTTTTGTTCTTCTTCTTTCACTGGAGACTGGCTGTAGTTGACACAGGCTGGGCAAAGTGCCGGAGGAAATCCGAGAGATCAATATGTGCACCAAGCAGAACGCTGTGACACCCTGGGGCCAACCAATGGAGTTCTACAATGACGCTGCCTCAGTTCCGAGGTGTCGTAGGGCCGCACAGGGTCCGGGGTCTCTTTATGATGATTTGGTGGACCAACGTCTGCACTGATGTGGCGGCTCAGTTGAAGGGGTTCTTACGGCCTCCTGGGGTCGTGCCTTGTCTGTCGGGGTAAGGGCTTCGAGTCTTACGCATGCCCTGACCCCCAAGCTGGCTGGGTGCCTGTGAGGAACCTGCATGTCAGCCTCTTCGGATGTGAATTGCATCCGACCGAAAGCCCGAATGCTTGAAGCCCAAATCCGTGTGCCCTATGCCCGTAAACCAACATCCGGTCCAAATTCAAGAACTCGAAAGCCCTGATAACAGTCATGTCGCAATGCAGAGGTCGACACCCTCTGGAACAAGCTGAAGCAGGCATATTTACGGTGTTGGGTTTAGAGTTTAGGCCTAATGGGCTCGAGCTTTTAGGAGATGTTCGGGCTTAAGGGTTGTGTCATGACCACCAGGGCACTAAAACGGATAGATGCTTTTCGGGCAATGATCCAGAAATACCTTGGAACTAGAGAGTACCAGGGAGCCTCCCACAATACGAGCATAGAAGCCCGCCTGTACGCACTATGCGTATTTATATACTTATCGGCGCCTTCTTGTCTCATGTTTCCAGAGCTGACACAGGCTGACACAGGCGCTTGAGAGATCGCTTCTCGAAGCTGAAGTGAGCCCACGTTTGCATAGGTTTAAATTTAGTTTTCAGCTCTGAAGGCCTTTGTCATTTGTGGGAGTGCCAATGCCGCCCAGTGGCGCAAGCTTTCCCACGCACTAATCAGTACACGTCGTGTTGCAGGGCACTGAGGAGCATTGATCGTTTTGGATGTTCTCTACGGTGCCCACAGGACGCGAAGTACGAGGAACGGGCGAAGTCTTGCGAAGAGTTCAACAAGACCAACCGTTGGCGGAAACGCGCCATCAGTGACTGCGTCTGAATCGAAATCTGGCATCCCTAAACCCTTACTCCCCAAACTCTAAACTACTTGTAGGTCATGACATGCTAACAAGGGGCGCTGTTTTTTCTGGTTAGATCGTTGGCCCCGTTTGCCCTCACACATCAGTTCTTATCACAATCATGCTCGTTCCGTTTGTCCGTATCGTTTTCCAATTACAGTTCTTCTTGTTAGCATTAGCATGTGTACACGTATCATGATCTCGCTGGCGCTTCACATGAGCCACTGCAACTGTTAGTTACTGTCACTGCTTCATGTCGATGGCCTCAGACTTGCATGCAGATTTCATCTGCAGTGCGAGTGTTTCGCTTCAACGACTCTTCGTAGTAGTTACTACACGTTGCTACTCATACTTGTACTGAGCCTCTGAACCAGTAAGATAGGTAAGCACCAGTAACAGCCGTAAGCATCTTATGAATGTTGCCAGGCATCACTGACTTTCAACGAAAGACGTTCAGCACAGCAGCAGCACCAACCATCCCTTTCTGCCTTTGGTGCGATCCGACATTGCCGGGCTAGGTGCCGTGCCACTGGCCTACGGCCACTGCTATGCCTACGCAGCAGGGACAGGGGCACTGGTCAACATCCACGGCTCCTGGCCTCAACGGGGCTGCAGTGTTCAAGGTCCGAGGTTCAAAGCTTAGAGGGTTTGGACAGTTTGGAGGAAAGCGGGTTAAACAGGCTTATAGTCTTGCTCCCTACTTACGGCTTCGACTGGCTGGCTCCAGTCGTTTGTTGAATTGTTTTGATCAAGCATGTTCACTACTGGTGACGCATGCCAGTATCGTTTAGGGCGGCATTGTTGCGTGGCGGTGTTGCCATTGCTGCCAGTACCACACACGCTCGGGCACAGGAACTCGGCTAAAGCGACCGTTGCCAAACTCGAGGCTCTGATGGGTCCGTCACAGTTCATCACGGTGGCTGCGAGATCGGACAAGGACGGAGAGAACTGTATGTCAATTCATCTGAGTCCTTAGACCCCAACCCGCCATATTCCGCAGAACTCTGGTCTTAGAGCGCGAATGCTTGCAGGAATTCACACGAAGGTGGCACAGGTGGTTGCGGTTTCGCTTGGATGTCCACTCGACCATGTGCGCGTCGCCGACACCAACACCGAGGTGTTCTGTTAGCCTGTACTGCATTTGCATGAGCGATGATGAGCTTTCTTTGCTGCCCCCATACAACTGACTGTTGGCTCCGATGTTCCTGGCAAATGATGGTGTCTGGGACTGGCAGGATGTCCAAGCTCTTATGCCACGGATCTGGAAACCCCAGACCCCTGTCCCTTCGCTAGGGCCCTAAGCACTAAGCCCACGGCAAGGTTGTTCCAAACGCACGCTTTACGGGTGGATCCATCACCACGGAAGTGGTGTGCGAGGCTGCAAGACAGGCAAGGGCCTGAGGCTTAAGCCCAGAGATGGCTCCCAGGTGACAAGGATGAGATGTATGCGCATTCGCGTGCTACTTCTGATAGAGGAATCAATATAAAGTCGACTGCCAGAGTGATGGACCTCTCTTCAAGGCCTGCAAGCAGCTCTTGCAGACTCTCAAGCCCCACAAGGAGTTCCTAAAGAAGCGGGATGGCAAGGAGCCCCGTATTGCCGGCTGATAGACATACAGTAATTGGTTTACGAGTAATGAGAATAACCGATGATGCTCAGAACTGTAGTCGCAGGAAGACTTGGTCCATGTTTCGACTTCACCACTAAACACTGAACCAGTACCCAGACCGATCGGAATTGTAGTCTGAGCCGTCAGAGAAATTTTAGCAAAAGATGCGGTGATGCAGACGACGCCACCAATAGGTAATGAGACGACAGGTGCACTGTCAGCTGCGTGCGGCAGGATAAGATCAATCCCAACCGGAAGTGGTGAATGTTGCTTGCACAGAAGGGCCAGTAAGGACCGTTTCGATGTTCAATGGTAGCTCTCGATTCTCGAGGTGAGTGGGGCACATATGTATTCAGTGAACGCGTGGTGCAGATAAAGTTCTTCCGGTGCACTTTCTCTCAAAATGCTGACCATGGTCGTGGATTCGTGGATGGCATTGGGCGAAGAAGATGACGATGGTGATGCGGCTGCTAGTCTAGTCATGATGGTGATGCTGCTGATGATGACGACGATGATGATGATGATGACAATGATGGCTGGGTCTCGGGACGAGGCTGGTGCTGGTGCTAGTGCTAGTGCCGGTGCTGGTGCCGGTTGTGGTGTTGAGTGGAGGCTATGAGTGACGGTGCTGGGCGGTGATGAAAGCGCGTCAAGGTAATTCACAGTGATGATGCTGATTACGGCGACGATCTGCATGCTGAGTGGGTTTTCAGTTTCAGGAGATGGATTAAGGCTACCTAAGAATCCGATCGCTCGTCTAGTTGCGACATCTTTCTCTAATTACGGGCAGCAGCGGCGGTTTGAAGGCTTGACGCTTAGGGTTGAGGGCCTGGGTCCCTTTGAGCAAAGAATCTAAGACTAAGGTGGCTCTCTTGAATGATATTCCAAGTTGGACCCGGCAAAATCCTTTAAACGCCACGGAGGATCCGTCGTGGCCAGAACTGGTCGCGGCAGCCAATACAGTTCTGGGTCATCAGGAGAAGCTCTCAGCGACAGGCGGGCGGCTCGGGATACCATGGTTGGACCAATCTTTGTCAACATGGTCGTGTCATGTTTAATTTGTTTCGGTATATTTGTTGCGATTGCTGCGTGCTTGTCGTTTTTTGTTGAGGAATCTTTGCGCCAACTGGCAACAAGCTGCCTGGCTGCAGGGAAAGCCAGAGCAGCAAAGATTGCGAGAGATAGGCCTGAGAGTTGCTGATGGTCAACAGCCCACTAGAAGAGAACTGCACGCCCTGCTGAGTGGTGAAGAGAGAGAGGGGGACAGAAAGTTGCCACCCCAAGACGGCCAGAGCACAGTGTGAGCCATGTCCCTATCCGGCAGGTACACCACTGATGTGGAGGGAAATACGCTGGGGCAGCATCACGGAGATTATTTCACTTACGGAGCAGGCACCCCCAACCACACTCCACATGCCTCGAGCTCCAGGGCCTGATGAGTCCAGTTTTTCTCCCTGCCTTTGTTCAGGAATTTCAGAAGTGGAGCTGGATGTTCTGACCGGCGAAGTCAGGAGAGCCTCTTTCTGACTGTCTCAACCGTTGAAGTTCGGCCTCTGTTAAGGACCCTTCGCTCGGACATCCTGTATGACGTAGGCCAGTCGATTAATCCCGGCATCGACATCGGCCAGCTGGAAGGTGCTTTCGTCTGGGGTGGCTCGGATTGCAGGTATGACGCAGCTGAACAGGTAGCGTCTCGAGGAGTTGCAATGATGCCCTGCAGCCAGGAATCGGCTATTACATGTACGAAGAACCTCTCCGAGACACGCGTGGAGTGGAGCGTTCTCAGGGTGTTTGGGCTTACAAGCCACCAATGGCCGCCGAAGTGCCCACGGAGCCTCTTGGCTGGAAGTGTTGCTTGAAAGTCTCCTTTCAGCTTGAATCTTCGACTAGAACTCAGTGCTTTCTCGACAAAGATATGGGAGCTTCGGAATGTTAAGTGGCCCTACCCGACAGTCTAAACCCCAACATAGTAGAGTTTCTATTGTTAGTGCCTTAGCTTCTAAAGTCGTGTTTCTCGGGGTGTAGCTCCCTTTCCTCTGGCAGTCATGGGTCCTTGATCCTGAGCTTAAATCCTTAAGCTTGCCAGAGCCCTGCAATGGAGCCGCCTTGGAGTGAACCTCTTGCAGCTTGACCTTAACTGCAAGCCCAGATTCCGGGTGGAGCTTCTGCGCGACAATCCCTTCCCAAAGGGAGTGCTGGGCTCCAAAGCGATTGGCGAGCCACCATTTATGTCACCTGTCTGCATCTGTGGGTGTTCCAAGTTGGCTTCGTAGCATAATTCGAAAGCCCAACCCCTAAGAGGAAAATCTGCCCGCGGTGCCCTGAGGCTGGCATACAGTGTTCTTGGAGCAACCAAGAAGGCGGGGCTTTTCCCCAAACATCAGCAAACCCTACATTCCAAACCTTAAATGCAAAACACAAGTCCACAGAAAGCCACAAACCTTGACCTTATAGGGTCCCGAGGCAAAGCTTCGCACTTTGTGCCCGGCCTCAATCAGTGAACCCTTCACCCTTAAACCTCACACTAGACCCGGAAAAGCCCGAAAGCCCTCACGTCGTTGTGGGGAGGCCATCGCCTCTGCACGTAAAGACGCCGGTTTGAGCGAGCATTTCAAGCTGCCCATGCCGTGCACCCTCGATGCCATCCACCAGGCAGGACGCACGGGGTGGGGGGAAGTAGGCTCTTGATAGCAGTTGCGGCATCCATTGTCAGGCTACTGGAAAACTCAGCTGCACCGTCACTGCCCGCACAAGCGACAGACATCTGTTTACACCAATTCCGAGGTATTTTCCCTCTTATACACCCTGTAAAACTAATAATGCAATGCATTGCCTTGCCGGAGTCATACACCTGTTGTAATATATACTGTGCTCAGGGAAGCATTAGAGACATCTATGTCTCCCTCTCTCTCTCTCTCT